>CAKNXH010001100.1:291407-384067 GCA_932178445.1 Andricus quercusramuli
CCATGGTAACGTGTTTATGGAAACCGCCAGGCAACTTTTTATTTTAGTACTACTACTGATATCCTAAAACTAAAAAGGAATCCTCAAAGAGAGTTCTGTTGGATTCTCAGTTCTGAAGGATGCCAACTTTTACTCTAGCCGCAATATTACCGAACGTGCAGGATACAGAAGAGGAAGATTTAGACATATTGTTTGAAGTATTAATATCTTATTTTAATTTTTTTCTGGTAATATATGGAAAACTCCCTAAAAAAAAGTCTCTCTGAGCCCAGTCTTCTGATAATCCAGTGAATTTATTTCCGACAAGAACAATGGTCAAATTTCGCAGATAGAACTCAACTAGAAGGTAGATCTTTTCAACGCGAACAAAATGAAATAAAACATTATATGTTGGCTCATCCCGTATCTCTCCAACTCGAATCTCCTTTTCACAAAACTGGCATGAAGGTAAATCCAGAAGTATGCGAATGGGTACGACGAGTTGGTGAAAATGTGAGTGTGCATAAGCTGAAATCAGGCTGGCGGGTTAGAGCCGAACATTTTCCCTGTTAAATACCCAAGCTTCTCTCGGATGGCCCGTTTACACGGGTACTTACTCGAATAAAATGTATAGGGTACTCGAGATCGCGAAACGACTCTGCAAAATGTTTCCACCGAGGGATTTTGACGTAACGTGAAAAAATGCCCATAAACTTGAAGAGACTATTGTCTAGTCGAGGACGATTTAATCTTTTATTAAAATATTCTTTTAATGTGAGGATTCTTGTTGAAGAGGATTTTATGAATGGAAAGTAAAGAAATGGTTGGAAATTGTTTTATTTAAATTCGGAGAGGCAAATTTTTTATATAAAAAAGGAAGGTTCCATTTTATTTATGTCACGGATTTTTTGCCAAGATTTACGGTGACACTTGTATCAAAGTATATCGTTTTTAAATTCGGATTGAAAAGAACTTCATTTTGTCATGAATAATTTTCGAAAAATAAGCTATAAAAATATTCATAATCAACAAATAAAATTCAAAAACAATATAACTTTTCGGCTCAATAGATACAAAAATAAAATAATGAAAAAAGAGGGAAAAAAAGGGAAAAAGTCAACCAATTTATGTTTTGATTATATGAATCTTTTTCTAGCTTATTTTGCGCAAATTATTCATGATAAAATGAAGTTCTTTACAATCTGAATTTAAAAAATTTTAAATAGAGACACTAAACTCATGATTCTTTCACATCTGCAGGGTTGCTTATGAATAATTTAAGATTCCTTCAACTTGAGTTTACATATCTTTAACCTCAATTTTATAAGAAATCTTTCTTTCTTATTAAAAAATTTGGTTAAAAGGAATATATTGAATTTTAGTGATTTTATCAATGTTTTTGAATTTTTTCGATTGTTTTCTTTTCCTAATTGGAAAATTTAATAATCTAAATAGATTGGTATCAGAATCACCTACAAAAAGAAGTATATCGTTGTGACGCTACACTCCATTCATAAAACTCCAGACCACGTGGAGTGATCTTACAAGAATGATTTTGGTTCAACAGCTCCAGAGGTCGTATTTCTTAACCAATTTTAAAGTTTCGAAAAGTAAATAAACTAATTTGTTAAGAGAGCAGTGGCGTAGTCTTAAAAAAAGACGCCTGGGGATACTTTTCATAAACTACGTTACCAGTTTGAGGTGGGGGTGGGGGGGGGGGTCTAAAATGTAAGGTTGGTAACAAGAGGATGAAGGTTATAAGTAGAAATAACGTTACGAACTAAGATAACATTCAGAACTTAATCCCAATAGGAAAATCCAACTATATTTTTGGGTAAAAGTTCATTCATTTCATTCAAAAGGCTACTGATACATTTTTGGTTTGGAATTCATCTCTTTTGGCTAGAAATGCTATTATTTGGTTGCGAATTAAAAAATTTACTTTGAAACGCAACTATGTTGTCAAAAAGTCATCTTGCTTATAAAAAATTCAACTACTTTGTTAAAAATTCATTTTTATAGTTAATGGTTCATCCCCTTGATTGAAAATTGAACTATTTTGATGAAAATTTGTTTCAGGTTTGGTCAAAAATAGAATTTTCAAACTGACAATTAAACTATTCAATTTTTGGTTAAAAATTTATCTTTTCCAGTTAAAAGTTCAACTTTTCGATTGAAGGTTCTGGTATTTTGTAGAAAAATCGTCTTTCTGCTAAAAATTTAATCTTCGTAGTGATAATTTATCCTTTTTGAATGAAAATGATCTTGTTTGGTTAAATATCAATTGGTACATGGTTCGTTGAGAATTCATCATTTTTGGATGAAAATTCGATTATTTAACCTAAATTTAAACTTGATGTTAATATACTTGGTGAAAAAATTAATTTTTTCATTAAGGATTCATTATCATAGTTGAAGATTTAACTATTTGTTTCTTAATGAATTTTTATGTTAAAAATATTATTATTTTGTAAAAAAATCATCTTTTTGCCTTGAAAATTTAACAACTTTGTTAAAAATTAATTTCTTTTGTTCAAAAAATGATTTTTTATGTGAAATGTTAACTATTTAATGCATGATTGAAATTTTATCCTGCATATTGGGTAAAAGGTAGAAATTCGTCTTTTTTGATAGAACATTAACCTTCTTGGTCGGAAATTAATATTTTTGGTTGAAAATTTTGGAATGAAACTCCATCCTGTATATTGTATAAGTTAAAAATTCAATTATTTGGTAGAATATTTATGCATTTTAATGAAAATTCGTCTTTTCGGATAGAAACTTATTCCTTTATGTTAAAAGTTCAACTTTTTGGTTAATAATTCATTTACCATGTATAAATTCATCTTTCTTGATTAAAATGTATCTTTTTTGTTAAAAATTCATCTTTTCCGGTTCAAGAGTCTACTGTTTTCTGAAAAAATTGGCTTTTTAGCCTAAAAACTTTACTCTTTTGTTGAAAACCCCTTTTTCATTGTAGAAAAGTCGAATCTTTGTTGGTTGAAAAGTAACCTTTTTGTTAAAAATTCAACTGTCTTCAAAAAAATTCGTCTTCTTTGCTTGAAAATTTTACTATTTGGTTAAATCTTTATGTTTTTATTTGAAAATGTGTCTCTTTTAATTAAAAGTTCATTAAGTGGCAGAAAAGCATTTTTGATCGATAATTCAACTATTTTATTGGAAGTGCAATACATTTTGCCTCAAAGTCTTAGGAATTTAAAGTGTTCTGTATTGAATGCAATATGTTATCTTCGTTAATTTCATTTAAAAGAATTTACAAACGTTAAATACGTCTTTAACCAACGGCTACGTTACTTTCTGGGGTAGGAGGAGGTCAAAAAAGCCCAAAAGTGTTAGGGTAGTTTATGGAAGGCCCATAATTGAAAAAATTTTCCGTGTGACAAGAAAGGGGATTGGCGCCGCCAGTCCTTCAAAATCAGTACCCGCCAAGCCTCGACTACAGCACTGTGCGTGTTAAAAAAAGACACAAAAAAAGCATGTTTTATTATTTGTACTATCTTCTTTGCTCCTTTTATTGATATTTCCTAAAAAAAAATAGAGTTAGTAAATGTATACTCGGTGAACGAAAATTATCATTACAGAATAAATTTCTTCATTTTTTAATTGTCGCAAACAAATTATTGGATGAAACTATCCATTTATTACATTTATAGTGTTTGAATGCATTATTAATACATATTTCGTTGTCGAATTAGGTAAAGGTATATAATGAGGAGTCATGACTGAAACCTAAACGAGATCGACTTTCATTGTTATAAATAATTTCACTTATATAGCATTTTTTAGGATATAAAATTTTTCTATTTTGCGGTATTTCTTCTTTTTATCTCAAGGACAATATTCTCAGACAGGATAATGCCATTCAACAATAATTGTTTTCCTTACAAGAAAATTCACTTGCATCGCATTTTTGAACATGGCAATTATTTCCTTTCTGTGGAGTTATTTTTTACATTTGATGAATAATATTTTTATATAGGAGATTTCCATTTAACACCCATTTCCATTATTCTAAAGCATTTTTAATTATTCGTTTTGCATTTCTAAACATATCTGGAACATTTTCATTTCCTTCGAGGTCACTTTTTTATTACATAATAATATTATTACAGAAAAGATAGCTGTTTGATCAGATATATGTAGTAATAGATATAATTTCTTTATTAATTATTATAGTTTGAATACTTTCGTAGGAATTATTGAATACAGTAATGATTATGTTTCCTAATGTTAATTTGTTGTATCAAGATATTATTCTTGAGATGAAAAGAAATCGTCCCACAGAAAACAAATATTTTCTTGTTTAAATTGCTATATAGTTTAATATGCTTTTGTCTATAACAAGCAATTATTTATGAAAATGATGACTGTTGGTGAATGGCCATATTTTTTAAATAATATTATCCTTATAATAAAAAGAAGTTACACCGCCAATATACGGATAAATTTTATGTGTACAAAAATCCGAGATAAACGAATTCATTTATAACAATATCAACTGTTGTTCTCCCCTACTTCTCAGTGTGGAAAATCGTTGAAAATAATATCTTCGTTGAAGAGATTACCATTTGCTTGGATATTGTAATATTTATCTTTTTCTTTTTGTCAATTCTTATAAACAACTCTGAAGTCGTGCAAAAGAATTATTAAATACAGTAAAAATTATTTTGTTTAATGACAATCTACTGTATCTGAATATTATTATTGCTATGAAACGAAACAACTCGGACGATCGAATTTTTTACCTTCAAAATTGCAAAATTAGTGAGCTTATTTGCAGAGTAATTTATAACAATGAAACTTCTAATTAAATGGCAACATTTTCTATAATAATATTATTCTTGTATGTATACACAAAATTTTTATAACAATAAAAATTGTTGCCGGATGTGAATCTTTTGTTTCATGATATTATTTTTGAGATGAAAAGAAATTATCCCGCAGCAAAAAGAAACAGTTTCTTGTGGAAATTGCGATGTAAGTAAATTTACTCATAACAATGAAAACTCTTTTAAATGGCTGCATTTCCTCTGTGAATATTATTTTTGAGATAAAAAGAAGTGACACCGACACTACTAAGAAAATTTCTCTATTTTCAAAAATGCGAAAAAAATTTATTTATTTATAACAATATACATTTTCGTTGAATGGCCATATCTTGTGTCAAGAATATTCCTTTGAAACAAGGATAATTCCTTGAGATGAAAAGAAATGATCCGGTATGAAAGAAAAATTTTTTGTTATCAAAAATGTGTTACAGATGAATTTGTTTATTACTTGTGAGTTGTCTCTTGGATGAAAATTAAGCTGTCAAGCTATCTATGTTGTGGCTTTTCCAAAACTATGTTAAATATAATACTATGTTAAATAAAATTATTCGTTTTAAACCCTAGATTCATTAATCGGTCTGAAATGAACGAGCGCGCTTTTAGGGGCCGTTCATATACCGCGTGGACAATATTCCAAGTGGACTTATTCCATATTTTATGAAAATTCGGATATTCGCAGTATTCAAGAGCAAGGGAGTTAAAAGGAGCGGTGAATTGACTGAAAATTCGGTTTATCTTGAAAACAAAAGCTTAATGATGTACAAGGAATGAAGTACACACAAAAAGTAGTGAAAATTTTCTGTTTTCTCATGCTTTTTTTTAAGAAATCCGCAGGTGCAGGAGAACATGCGTCCACGAGGATTTTGGCTAGAACCCCGGCATCCCTCGTGGACAATCGTGGAATTTTAACACCTCCTTCCCCCACAACAATCACTGTCTACGTGGAATATGACTGGTCCCTCATATAGAACCCAATGGCTCTAATATTGTCTTAATTATTGAATAATTGAAGATATCTTGAGAAAGATCAAATGATGTGCCTAATAATGTAGAATTTTCATGATTTTGGAACAATTTTTACTGCAAGGATGATAAATATGACATTTATAAATTTTATGTCTTGAATTATCCTAATTTTTCCCTGTCAGTAGTAAAGTTCTTTCTGGTCAGCCTTGCAAACCCCACCCTTTATGAAATCCTGAATACGCCACTGCACAATGTACTATTTTTTTCAAAGTGGAACTTACCTTGAAATGAAGAAAGATTGAGGTGTACACTATTCACTATAATTATGTGTATAATTATGTCTATAATTATGTCTCTAATTATCTGAACTTACAGTGCCGTTTTTTTACCTGATGCTAAAAAAGGATTATTGATTTTGTGGATGTCATGAAGAAAACAGCTCAGTTGTTAATACGCAGATTTGGTTTTGTTACATTAACAGCAAATTTTCTCTTCTTTCATATCAGTATTAAATTTAAAAGAATTAAAATCTTTCTCTGTCAACCTTCTTTTCAGATTCTATAATTGTACTTCGATGCAGTCCAAGGCAGGTTGTCAGCGAGCATATCGCATTGTTGAGATGACTTTTCTCTTGAAAATGAATGTGTAGGTAACGTCGATATAACTTGCGAACGAGCAAAGTCGATTACCTTGGACCTTACATGAGTGTAGTCGGAAGCCTGGACATCAAAGCGTTTAGCGAGGCTTCCTGGCTAATTAATTCCCCCACATCCAACAGAAACCCTCCTGCGCCAAGCGTATGTCCTCGAGTACCTTGCAGAACTTCCCTTGCCAAAGACAACTGAATCAAAAAAAAAAAAAAAAAAAAAAATTGTACCTCATATTATTGATGTCTGTACCACTATTGTATAGTGTCGAAGAACTAAAAAATGCATGTAGAAACAATCTACAATTTCGGGTAGTGACAGGAAGAAACCACTGATATAACATGCAGCCAAATATTGATTCACACCTAGAAGAAGCCGGAGCAAAGTGGATGTTTTGAGGAAAGTTACACAAAAGCACGCAAAAAATGGCAATTTCGGAAATTTTCAAATATAATCTGGTATATCAATTGAAGGTCAAAAGACAAAAAATTGAAAAAAGAATTAATTTATTAAAACCCATTCAATTCATGAAATTTGAGCAAATCGGGGATCTCATCAAAATTTTAGTCACCACAAAGTCTTCTTGTTGTTCCCTAGTGGAAACAGATGCATCTTTATAATTTCTGCTCTGTTTTCTCAACTTCTGCTTCCCTTTTTTTCGATTTCTCGATTAAGTGAAAACACAATTAATGAAACTCGAAAAGAAAATCCAACTAATTTTGGATAAAAGTTCGTTTTTTTTTTTGGTTGAAAAGTCTACTATTATATTTCTGGTTCGGAATTCAACTATTTTGGCTGAAAATTCTACTATTTGGTTCAAAATTTTATTATTTTGTTCAAAGTGCAACTATTTTGTTAGAAAGTCATTTCTTTGGTGGGAAATTGAAATATTTTGTGGAAAATATGTTTCTTTTTTGGTTGTCAATTAATCTTTTTTAACTGAAAATTTATCTTTCTCAGTTAAAAATGTGACCAGTTGGTTGAAATTTTTTTAATTGAACATTCACGTTTTCTATTGCAAGTTTGTTTTTATTCACAGAAACTTAACCTTCTTAGTTAAAAAATTCATCTTTTTCGTTCAAAATTCAACTCTTTTGTTAGAAATTCGAATTTTTCGATAAAATTTAACTGTCTTTTATTTTAATTTATATCTTTCTTGGTTGAAATATCATCATTTGCACTTTTCGTTGAGAATTCATCTTTTTCGTTTGAAAAATCCACTACCTACTTGGAAATTGAACTTCTTTGTTAATAATTATTTTTCTACTTGTTGTGAAGATTCATTATTTTAGTTGAAAGTTCATCTTTCAAGTGAAAAATTCAACTAGTTTTCTTAAAACTAGAAATGTATATTTGTAATTGAAAATTCATCTATTCTAATTTAAAATGAAACTATTTGGTTATAATTCATCTTTTTTTTGTAGAAATTAAATTTTTGGTTGTTAAAAATACATAATTTTTGTTAGAGAATCCATCTCCTTTCGTGAAAATTTCATATTTTTTGGTAAAACATGCAACTGTCCACTATTTACTTCAAAAATTAACTTCTTGGTAAAAAATGAACTTTTTTGTTGAAAATTCATAGTTTCGGGTGGATAATTAAATTGTTCTGTGGAAAATTCATGTATTTTGTTGAAAATTCATCTATTTGTGCAGAAAATTAATCTTCTTTTTTGGGAATTTATATTTTTGGCTGTGAATTCAACTACTTTGTTGAAAATTCGTTTTTTTTAAACTGGAAATATAACTATTCCATTTTTGGGTAAATCTTAACTTTTTTGGTTGAAGATTCAACTATTTGGTTACAAATCAACTATTTTGGTAGAAAATTCAACCGCTTGGTTGAAAATCGAACTATTTATTTGAGAAATTAACTGATTTTGGTAGAAAATTAATTTTGTTGTTAAAAATGCGTAGTTTTATGTGGAAAATTAATGTATTTGGTTGAAAATTCGTCTTTTTGGATAGAAAATGAATCTTCTCTCTGAGAATTCATCTTTTTCGCTGTCAATTCAATTATTTTGTTGAGAATTCGTCTTTTTAGCTCAATTGAACTTGTAACAAATTTTTTTCTGTTGAAAATTAGTTTTTTTAAACTGAAAATGTAACTATTCCATTGTTGGTTGAAAATATATCTTTTTCAGTTGAATATTCAACTATTTGGTGGAGAAATCGAGTATTTTGGTAGAAAATCCAACTATTTGGTTGAAAATTAAACTATTGATTTGAGAAATTAACTACTTTTGCTGCAGAAAATTAACTATTTTGTTGAAAAGTCGTCTTTTTTTGGTAGACAAGTTTTCTTCTTTTTTTTTTAATTATCTCCTGGGTTGTGAATTCAACTAATTTCTTAAAGAAATTTCTTCTTCGCTTCAATTTAACTGACAGAAAATTCGTTTCTTTTCCTTAAAAGTAATTTTTTAGACTAAAAATGTAATTGTTCCATTTTTAATTGACATTTTTTTTAGTTGAAAATTCAAATTTTTTGTTGAAAATTCATCTCTCTTGATTGAAAAGTACATTCTTCTTGAAAATTCATCTTTGTAGGTTTAAAATTTCCGAAAAATTGGGGCAGTTGGAAAAGGTGATGGACTAGTCGTCCCGAAAATTCGGAACGACGAGCCAAGCATATGAAATATATTGGACTAGTCATTCCGAATTTCGGGACGACGAGATTCTCAGTAATTATTATGTTGCAAATTCAACTATTGTTTTAGTCTTCTTTTTGGGTCGAAAATTCCACTCAATATAGAACAGCTCATTAGAAACGCGAAAAAACGCAGAATAAACGTGAAATCCGTCTTTCGTCAAAGGTTTCCTTACTTTTTTGTGAAGGGGGGACGTAATTACGGACAAAACGATATTTGTCAACGAGGGGGGAGGGTATGCAAGTGGGGGTCAGAAATATCCCAAAATCGGTAACTTAGTTTATGGACGACTTCTTCTTGCAACTAGCTGTATAGGAGTGTCCTGGTTCCCCTAGAATAGGGCTCACCAGAAGGACTGACATCACTGACAGTCTCAGTCATGATGGCTAGGTCAAATGACCTTCAAAAAATCTTTGTCGAACTCGACCCTTGTACTTTACTTCCAACTGATCGTAACGACTTTGTCAGGTTGTAGGATTTCTGGAAACTGAAGAAAACAATGAAGTAAGGACTTTCTGTCAGTCAGACACTTGTCGTGTCAGGCAACACCTATCGAATAGGGTGTGTCCTGACCTAGAAAAATGACTCTTGGTTCAAAAAGAAGAGCGTGTCAGCCCTAGCTTGAAAAATACCAATTTTTATCATATAGAATTGATCAGCTCAACAATGATTGGTATTGCCAAAACCTCATTTTCTCCTTCGAGGAGAGAGGACACTTTGCCCCTTCTTTGGGTGTTTTCCGACTTCCAAAGCACAGTAGCAAGATTGAAGTATAAGGTAGGATGTGCAAGGCATGCGCAGATGAATACCACGCCTCCGCAAGCTCCCACAAGGAGGAGCAAATTGCGAGTTGGTCGGAAAGTCAGTTTCGATTGGAGACCCCCTTCACCTGTGGTTCCCTTTCACCCGCGCCTGAAAACACCTGTGTGACGTCAATAATCACCTCCCTTCTTTTCCTCCTCCCCCGTTCAGGCGAACTCTTCATTTACATTTTTCGATATTTTGGTCCACATGCATACGTTCTTCTAATTCAAAATTACTTTCTGTTCCTGGTATGATCAGTATTGTTTACTACAATGATGTACGATTGGTCAAAATTTAATTTTTTTATTGATATTTAGAAAGCGAGAAATTGCATTGAGAAAAATTATTTGTCTAAATATGTATATTTCTTCGTATATTACTTTCTGATTGAATTGTCAACTCTGGGGAAAGAAGCTATTTAATACTGAAAGAGTACCAATTCAAAGAAGAATTTTGCATTAGAAAAGTGTATTAATATTATTTGAAGTTTTTCCCTTATTCCTTAGGTAAAGAATTATCTGAGTCTTCTAGTTTCGGTTTGGTGCAGTGACTTTCCGAGAGATGGCAGTAGATTGTCTTCTACGAAATTGTGTGATGTTATATACAGTTGAATCGAATCTTCACTAAACTTGTAGTTCATTAATTTCGTGCAACTGACAATTGATAAATGTATGAAACGGAAACGCATCTAGGATAAATAAAACTGGAAGAATGTACAACATTTGTATGCAAAAATTAAGTCTAGACAAGGAACGGGTTTTAATATTCTATAAAGAATGGTAATATTATATGGACAAAATTGATAAGAAGCAGTATCTGAGGTAATAAACAATACTTGTAACAACAAGTAATATCTTTACAAATGTCTTCTGCACTTAAGTCTAATATATTTAATAGAGTATAAGCTATAGTTTAACGAACATCCTTATTTGCAAGAACAACATTCTTCATGATGAGCAACATCTATTAAAAAGAAGAAAACATTATTAAAAGAACAATCTGAAACATAGAACATAATCTATGCCAATGAAACATAATCTGGAACAATGAACACGATCTGCAATAACGAAAAATATTATCTTCAGCAAATTCCAACATTTGAGCAGTATAATAATCAACAACATCTGTAGAATCCATCCTCAATAATGATAACAGTTACAACAAACTAAAACTTAACAATAACATTCATACAAAGAACAACATCTGAAGCAACAAACAGCATCTATAGCATCCATTCACCATGATGATAACACCTATAAATAATAGGACAAACATCTGTAAAATAAAAAATGACATCTATAACAAATAAAAGCAATTACAAAACCTAAATTCATATCACGGAAAGGCATCTGAAGTACCAAAGAAGATTGGTAGCATCCGTCGTCCATGATGGTGACATCTATTAAGGAATAGTATCCATAAGAGTATTTCTAGCATTGTAGGAAATCAGAACCAAGGAAGAGTATTTATAACAAAAAAGAATCCCTCCAGGAATGAAGAAGATCTATAAGAAAAAATACGATCTCTAAGAATAAATAAAATTTATCAAACAACATTATTCGTAACAACAAAGAAGAACCCATATTTATACAAATAGATATAGGATCTATAAGAAGCACGTTCAACATAGGATAACACTCATAGCAATGAATAATCCTTCTCTAAAAAAAGTGGTGTGTCACGAAAATTTTAAAAGCATTATTTTGTCGTTTTTCCGTATTGCAGATCGGTTAATGTTGATAACTCGAAGTAAGAAATCCCCTAAAAAGAAGTTCGACGAAAAAAGGGGAGTGCCACGAAAATCTCGAAAGCATCGTCGCTTTTCCGCAATGCCAATTGGGCAGTTAGAAAAACTAGAAGAAAGGAATGTTGCCGAATTCACACACATGATTAAAAATTTAGTTTCAGTTGAAGGGTTAAGAATAATGTCACATTTATGTGTCAATTGAAGACTTTTTTGGGTGAATTTTATTTAACCAAGCTAGACGTATATGTCTAGCTTCAATACATTTAAGTTTGTATTTAACATAAAAAAGTAACTTCAATCTCAAATAATAATAAAAAATGTATTTTGACAATAAGCGAAAAATTAACATTTTTCAATCAGAAAAGTTTCATTTTAAACTCGATACTTTAGAGGTCTTTGATATTTTTTTAGATTTATATCTTTGGGCGCAGATGAGTGGAAAAATTTGGAATGTACAGAGTATTAAAATCAGTTCTTTAACTAACCACTTTGCAAATTTTGCGATAGTTCCGGAGTTATTTATCCTAACATGAAAATTTGGAAAGTTTTTTAAAATCGTCGTTTCTAAATGTTTGGCATCTGGTAACAGCTAAGTTGAAGTTATTTTTCGTTATATCGACAGCGTTTTTAAACTTTTGAGTATTTGATTAATTTGATTTAACTTATAAAAATGTCACACTATAACAGACATCCAAAATAAATGTATTGCACACACTGTTAGAAAAATCTATATTAAATTTAATTCAAATGTATATCAAGTCATTTGCATAAAAGGTAGTTGAAATCTAATGAAGATTCAAATATGAGAAGTTTTACATTGTATATTGAATATAATATACAGGTCGGTGTAGCAGCGTGCTTGAAAGCTCAAAGCGCTTTTATTTCTTCAAACCTTATGAAATATTCGCAATTGAAATAATAATCTAGAATTCGTCGATTGAATTACTTTTTATGATTAAAGTGCAACGTACATGTGGAACTTTTTTCCAAATTTGCCCTGATTGGTAGAAACTTAATGTAAGTACCGTTGTTTGTTGGTTAGATCCGTGATTTATTTACGTAATTGAACTTTCCGACTTAGAATCCAATTTTATTTTCGGTTAACTGGAAGGAGGTATGATGTATTATTATTAGGAATCGGAAATATTAATTTTAATATATATTGGTATTTTAATTTTAATACTATTTTTAACAGTGTAGAAGAACCAACAGTATGTTTTGAGTTTTGGGATGGTTAGATTGTACATTTAAGTTATAATTATTCAAGATGCAGTTTTAACAACAATATTATTTATTTATCGTATTACTTTGTGCGGCAGTAATGTATGGAAGTGATTTTGGAAGAAACAGATTTATATTATTTCAAGAAAATTTACTATTCACATCATATATAGGAGTTAATATTTAAACCACTTAATTCGTATTTCTATGCTGTTGAGTTTTAAAGTGATATATTATAAATATGGAAATACAGAAAAATATTCATTTTTTGTTTATTCTAAAAATATCATTTCCGACTCTTATTTGACAATAATGTTACTTTTGCTCATGTGAAACATAAATTGCGATACTATTGTATATGTCTGGCTTGATTAATTCAAAATAGTGTATTATGTCAATTAGAGACTGTTGGGTGTACGAAATAAAGTTCAAATTAAGATAAATTGTAACATTATAAAACTTGAATTTTTTCAGTTGCATCATGCACATAAATGTGACATTTTCCTTAAATCACTTTTTAGAATGAATTTAAAATCATCATTTCAGCACTTTAGGAAAATAATTTTTCTATTTTCTTTAAAGAATTATGAGTTTCAGAATTTTCAAACGATTTGATGGTAGAAGTTGCCAAGTCACATTTATAGTGGATTTACTAGAATTTTCTCGCCACAATTAGAGGAACTTTTGCAAATCACATACAACGTTCTCAAATTATATATGATTTTCTGACAAATCTATAGAACAATGTATGCTGTCACCTTCCGGGAAAATGAACTGAGGTTTTTTTCTAACGAAAGGATAATTAGGGCTCGTGTAGTGCACACAATGTTCTAGTTACCTATAAAAAAAACAAGTGATTCATCAAGACATCCTGTAAAAAGCAATTGATAATCTTTCAAAATTAAAAGGTATCATTTATATCCATCCTTTAATCTTGAATTTTGTGCTCTTCGATATACTCAGTTTTTATCAGCTTTTAGCTAAACTTTGACTTGTTCTTCATTTCATCCTTTTATCCCTCTTCCCATTGCGCAAAACACCCTCTTTAGAGGTAGATGGTAGGACCATTCAACCCCTCACGAAGCGCATACTCACCAACTTCGCAACTCTCCAGTCGACCGCTGGCAAGCGTCGCGTTGTTACCTCCGCAGGTAACACGTAATTATTCTTCCGAAGAACCTTTTTTCGCAAAATCTCGTGCTGCAACCCTATGAAAAATTTATGTAAAACATTATATTTAGGTAGATAATTTTTCATCCAAACAAGAGAGAAAAATTCGACCTTGAAAAGACTTTATTATCTTTATTACCTTCTTTACACTATCTTTATTTTCAGGCTATGATAATCATTTAAAAAATTAAGAGTTGTGTAAATGATACTCAGTTTCAATCTCAAAGTATGTCCAAATTGTTTGATCCTAATGACTATAAACGTGATTGATAATACAATGATCTGTTGAAGCGTGGGTATCACGTGGCGACGAGCCACGCGCTCAGACTTGACATCAGTTTGTCACGTGATTTCGGAGAGAAGCGGATCCGTGAAATCACCTTTTGGGAACTAAGAGTGAGTAATTTTTATGAATATTCAGAAAATGTTCGGGAAAATTAGGTCAGTAGTTTAGAAAGGTGAAAAAGGAAATGTGTATTTGAATTTGTTAGGGAGAAAATCTGAAGTTGTTGGGATTTTTCATTGCTATAGACATTATACTTTGTTAGAAATTCTCGTCCTTGACACAGATTTCGTTTTTTGACACAGCCGCTTCTCCATATCGGGGTGACAGTGATATTCTTCTTCAAGGATGTGGTTCCTTGTTCCAGATTTTGTTAATTGATACAGCATTTAAATGATGATATTCTTCTCTGGTAGATGCATTTTTTTACCTTAGCTTGCTATCACAAATGTTGTAGTAAATACTATTACTATAGATGCTGTTCCTTCTTGCAACAAATTTTATTTACTTATGGATGTTTCCAAGCTCAATAATACTTCTACAAATATTGACAAATGGAAATATACACAATTCTAAAAATATAATTTATGATACTTAAATCTGAATCTGGAACAATTCTAGTATTGTAGTTATAAAAGTACAGCGCTCAGGATGTTGCAAGTTTTCGAGCTAATTACTCACAACCAACAGCAGAGGAATTTTATACTGGGTACTCTTTGCCTTTAATTAACTAAGTTTACAGATCGTGAATATTGAAAACCGTAAAAGTTTGATCGTGAAATGAAAATTGAATAATTCAGAGTTAGCCATCGGCTGGCGCGAGCAAATTATTTAATTTCATTGTGAAATCATAAAAATAAAAATTTCCTCGTTCAAGTACAAAATGCTTCCCTATTAAAGTTGAAAATACAAACTTCTGATTAAAAAGAACAAAAACTTATTTTTGTTGTTGCAAATTTTTGGTATGCGTCCCTGAAATGTTTGGCACCACCGGCGAATTCAGAAGGCGCGAAAACGTCCTGGCACGATTAGGAGAGCAGCCCGCGCTGGTAGGTGGCACAGGACTAAACCGTTGAAGGAAGGAGATACATAGAGTAAGAGAGTTAACTATAGTGCTCGATCTTGAATGCGCGGAACAAGGATGCGGGATACGAGAATCGAGACGAAGGACATTATCACACGGCGCGGCGGCCGGTTACCTCGAAAAGTCGAAAGTCAAATGAGGATACATTGCAAATTACCATTCTCACGACCAGCTTTCAAGGAAACAAATGTGTACGACTATTTTATGTAGTTATTATCAATATTATTGTTTTATATACATTTTTTATATTCAGACAATTATTGCAGATGTTTATTCCAGTTGTAGACAGTGATGATCTTCAATATCGAACTCTCTTACAAATCAGCAAACCTAAAACCACTTTTACTGTTCCGGAAAATGTGGAAACCCTTTTTCCGTAGACGTATTTCAATAATCGAGTCAACTTATTAGATTAATTAACCTAATCCTAATAGGATCTCATCTTGACGCACAATGTAGGCTGCTCGATATATATCGCGAGCCTGCCTGTCTCCGAGCGAGTATATACGTCAACTATAGATAGTTACATATTGTACAGGTGTGTTGTGTGTCTGTGAGAGTAGCCCAGTATGTTTGAGTGCAGAGTGTACTGTGTATTACTGACAAGATAGGTTGAACAATGGCTTCCATTACTGGCAGAGGCTGCCTGCGTTAATGGGCAAATTGTGTGCTAAGTCATTTAAACGCCTAAGTTCGAACCTGGCGCACCAACCTCTACACGTTCAGTATAGTAATTCGATGAGGTCAATGACGTGAGTTCTCAGACCAGTATGAAAATCTCTACTTCCTAGTTTCGTTTCATTATCACCATTTCTTGTATCCTGATAAGAAATGCATACATTATGGGCATGTGGAAAGTTTACTGGCTCGAAAAATATCCTTTGGAGTAGAATTATGTAATCTTTTGATTGAACAGGTACCATGTTTGCACTTAGGCGCAACAACATCTGAATCATCAATGCAACATGTGGTGTTGTTTATTTATTTTTGTTGTTGCGGTTTGTTATAGATAATATTTTTTTTTCACAGCAAATAACATATAAATGCAATATGTGCTATGGTTTGTTATTCATTCTTGTTGTGATTTGTTATTCATTCCTGTCAAGATTTGTTATAGATAATACTTATATTCTATTCCACTAGGATATATTGGTCATAGTGTAGGAAATTATTTTCAAACTGCAAATGATGCTGCTTGTTACAATTAAATATGATCATCAATGCAACATTGGGGCGGTATTTCTTATTTATTTTTGTTGTTGTGGCTTGTTGTAGATGATATTGTTTTCCACAGAGAGACATTTCACATTGACCATAGTACAGCATATAATTGTTGATACTGCAGATGATTCTACTTCATAGAGATGGTGCTCTTCCTTGAATATGATGCGGCTTTTAAAAAATTATATTTTTTCTTACAGCCGATGCTACTTTTTACAGATAACGCTGCTTCTCAGAGACGCTATTGCTTGTTACAGATATTGCTACTTTTTACAGATGCTGCTGTTTTTTTTACAAAGAATATACTTTTTTGCAAAAATTAACGCAAACGAAACAAAAATCATAATGTTTGAAGGAAAAGGTGAGAAAACAATGTGCAACATTGTCCTAAATGATGAGAGACTGGAACAACACTACCGACGTAAAGATAGATGGGGAATTAGATAGGCGCATAAATGGGGGTAAAACGGAAATACATAGTTCTTATTTGTACCAACTGTGCTATACGGTAGCGAGACATGGACCTGTCAAGAAAAGGATAAGACTAAAACAAGATGATCCTCAAGGAATGTGGTACAGATGAGACACTAGTTGACATATGGGAAAGAAATCAATTAAGATGGTTCGGAAATGTTGGAAGAATGGAAGATGAACGACCGACGAAACAAGTGTATAAAGATAAAGCAAATGGTAGAATGCCCAGAGGCAGACCGCCGAAAGAATGGTTAGAATGTGTGAATGATACCTGAATCCCAAGAAACATAAGAAGCCATAGAAACACGAGAGTTCGTATGAAAAAATGCATGAACGTGAAGCAAGCTAGAGAAGTATGCCAGGACAGAAAAGTGTAGCGACAAATAGTTTCGAAAAGTTGATAGTAGAGTGAATGACACCTGGAACAAAAGACCTTGGAAACTAATGGGCCCAAGTGAGGAACCTCACATAAGAACCTTGTGAGGCTCTTCACTTAGGGTGATCGCTAGAGATTGATCAGCAACCTGGGTCGAAGCAGTGTTGCAGTGTTGAGAAGGAAATGGCTTAATAGTATAATAATAGTATCCTTGATATACAGGTGTGCGTTTTTCTCACAAATCTCTTTAAAAAAAAGTTATTCTACCTTCTAAAAGATGTTTCTCACTCTCCAATTTTACTTCCATTCCTCAGCTGAACAAACTACCATTAGAAGTTTCCAAAATTCCTTCATTTCCACCTTATAATGAAGATTTTCTTCAGATTGTAATCAGATCATCCAGCCTAATAAAGGTAATCTCACGCAAAACCGGATATGCAATTATACATCTCTCTCAGCTCAAGATCTCGGATAAAAGCGAACCTGCTACTCGTCTCTTAAGGACTTAAGCCAGGAACGAACAGGATATGGCTTTTTGAATGGTGATTTTTGCGAGGGAGCAATTTATTACTCCCGTGCCCCGTGCCGGCGGCGGCGACAGTGCTGGTCTTTTCAGGGGTGGGAGAGGACAGGGAAGCGGGGGTAATGAAATTGCACTCATCGTGTGAAATATAATATTAATCTTGGATGTAATATGAGAGCGAACAGCGGTGCTCATTTCCCGAGATAAAATGGTCAGTCAATGGCCTTTATGAATTTCACATTCAATCAAATTGTACGAAAAACCTTCATTGATTATAAACTTGCAATAAAAATAAGACTCTCATTTGCATACATCAGTATTCAGTAGCTTAAATTCAAATTAAAGGAAAAAATAGAGTTTTATCTTAAGTTAGTGCGGATGAATAGAAGCTAAGTGAGAGAAAAATAGATAGTTAGGTTTTGGATGGGAACCGCGAAGGATAAGTAAGGAGAGTTTCATGAAATAATTAATACTCGACTTTTAATAAAATCTGCACGCCTTTTCTTTCAGAGTCGCTTTTCTGTTCTCTTTCCCTTCGTTTGCGTCCCGTTCGCGGCCGTTTTCTCGCGATTTGAGAAACGCGAGCACGGTTTCCTTTCACGAACTTTATCGATGTGACCTGTAGCTTTTAACGAGTAGAGCGTTAATGAAACTCTTGCAAGTTCAACATTCATTAGAAAAGGAAATGAAAAATAGAGGAGTTTGAAAATACAATTAAAGCTGTACCCATATTTCATTTTTTAGATGATATTTGTGAATAATGTATGGAGATGATGTTCGTGGGTGAAGATGCTCTTTTTTTTGGATTTTGTCCAGTATTGATGATTTTGATCATCAAAAGCATGTATAACAATTATGAGGATGCTGCTGCTAATGACGATGGCTATAATTGTGATGGTGGTTTTGTTGGAGGAGCTGATGGTGATTGTACATGATTTTTTGCATGGGTACACGCTCTTACACGTTTTTTCCAGATTGTATCCATCGTTAGATATTTTGTGCATAAACAACATTTGCAACATTGATGATGAGGTTCTTGCTGCTGCTGATGGTGATGAAGTAGTTTATTTTTGAAGATTTTCTACTAAAGATGCTGCTGAAGGTTGTGTCAATGGGTATAAATAGACTTTATTGTTTTTGAATTAGGTCCGTTGTTAGATATTTTATTCGTTAAAAAGATCTATAACAATGATGACGAGGATGATGCTGATGATGGTTATGATTATGATGGCGGTTGTGATGGTTGTATTTATAGAGTTGTTGGTGATGGTGCAGTTCATTCTCAATGACTACTTATTGAAGATGCTGCTAAAGATTTTGTTCATGGGTATAGATGCACTCTTTAGTTTAGGATGGTGTCGATTCAATCGACATGGTGATGCGACAAAGTTACAAATTTTAAAACTCCATTTAAATAACATATAACGCGATAGAGATGGAGTTTGCTCGGTTGTTGGAAGTATTGATTTTCGTGTTTTATAAAATTTCATACCAATAAATGAGGGACGTTTGAATTTAATTGCACGCACATACTTACTCAAATTATGACGATTTGTAGGGGAATGCATGCAGGTAGAAAACACGTGTGGATGTACACATATGTACATTGCAGAATGAGAGGGTTGACTGGCTTTCCAGTCGATCAATAGCCCCCTTTCCCCTCTCCTCGAGCGTATTCTAGGGTGAATGCATGCGATAGGCACCCCATTGCTATGCCACCCCCAAAAGCCACTTTATATTTTAGTGGCAATGTTCTACAACCCTTCAGAAGACACTCTCGATCTGGTTCGGCAACCTGAAGGACTCCTCTTGCTTTCTACCATCTCTGACAGTCCCTATTAAGTCAATTCCCATAATAGGTGCTACTTCTTGATTTAGATTTCTTTTAAATCTCACACTCTTTTCGTACCAGGAAGGGAAAGCAGGAAGATACGTATAAAAGAGGCGCCTGGAGACTAGAAAGAAGTTATTGTCCTGGAGATGAGAAAGAATCTGTGGACTTGGGAGAACCTGGTCTTTACACCAAGTCTCATTTTCATCAGGAGAATATTCCGAAGGGGTGAAGGGACTATAGTATTGTTTTTTCGACACACTTTCTCTCGCACTGAGTACTTGTAAACAATATGTGAACGCTTCTTAAGCTCACAGGAACTTCGACCCTCTCTTCCTGAGCGCTTTTTTTATTCTTCGTTAAAAAAGAGACTATGTGTCAGATATTCGACTCGAGCTTTTCCACTGAAGTATTGCGAGAAAAATCTTTCCCCCAGGAGAAATCTGTCTTAGAAATCAGAAAAGGGAAGATTCTTTGTTAATTTACTATTTCAAAGAATCACAAAATTTGTTTTGATTTTAATTTTCACTTGTAATGTTTTACTTTCTTTCAGAGGAAACATCTTTCTCTCTGCCCCCTTCGCCCCTCATGCAGCATCTTTTCCTCTCGCTCTTCTCTCACCTTCTGTGTCTGATTGAATTTTTTCCAAGTGCAGAAATGTTTCCACCAAATGAATCCTTCGAAATATTGCATTCCGACAACAGCGATTCGTATTTCACGTTTAATAAAAGAGTGCCTCCTCTCCAGCTTTAAATTCTTTTCCTCAAATTGTATAATTCATTCATTTCTTTATTCTTATATACTTAATATTAAGAAATTTCAGAAACCTAACAAAAAATGTAATTTCTTCCCCATGCTTATGATAAAAATGACGACTTTGTTTTTCCTTGATGTAGATATTGTTTCACTCTAAGGATGTTTATTGCTACTTTCTAGTGTTTATTCTAATTTTTAGACAATGTTCGTTGCTAGAAAGGATTTTAATTATTATAGAAGTTTTTCTTTTAGCAGTTGGTAACTGAAGTTGGTCTTTCTCATATAGCAAAAAAGCTCTTACAGAAAAATGATTTCCATACTAATTATAAAATTATCCAACAATTGTTCTCCCAGGAGAATTGGAACAAATTGTCAGTGATTTGGCTTATTAAGAGAAAAAGAAAAACACATTGTGAAACAGAAGCCGGACAGTGAAAATAGTAGAACTCGGTCGCATCCGTAACGACCTTCCTTCAGGCGTATCTCCAACGAGCAACAGCAAATACAAGTACAACACCAAGTCCATTCAATCTAATACTTCTAGAAGACGGGGTTTGGTAACAACCATTTGAACCCGCACAAGCAAAGGACGAGACACAGACATGGTTAGGGGCAGTTTAATATCGGATAATTGAATCCCAGACCCCTTCCCCTTCTCTCATATCCCATCCCACCGTACCCCTTCCGCTGACGGCGTCTACGATAGCGAAGAGAGAGACAGGAGAGATAGAGAAGAAGAGAGGTTGGAAAGTGGACATAGTAGACTACAGCACTATCCCCTTATTGCGAGTCCGTTAAATAAGAGAAATGAAGAGAGAATAGGTGAACAGCGAAAACAGGTCGTTTCCTAATTTCTCTATAGATTTTCCACCCTTTAATAGCATTACAATGTTAAATATAATTTTCATCAAAATCTTTCTTTTTTTCTACACCATAGCGAGTAAAACATTAACAACAAATTTTAAGAGGATCTCTCTTTATGTGACTTAATAAAATACCACGCAAATATACGAATGGAAGGTCTCGGTAATCGACATCACCGACACGCGATGACTAAAAAGCAATATCGAAATATCTCTCCTTTCGATCGAAAAATTGTCCCTCGGTATTTGTTTAAGTGTTATTAGTATTTTTCTGTGTACTTTATATTGGAACGATATTGCGCCAAAGAGGAGTTTCATTTAATTGAGGGTTGTCAATTGTGCGAATGATAGAAACATGTGATATATCGATAATTAGTCAGTAATTGAATTCAATTGTTGAAAAACGTTTTCATTTTGAGAACTTAGCCGGACCCATTGTCTTTGGATGTTGAACAAAACGATTGATCGTTGCAGCCAGTCGCTCGTGCAATTGCTCGTTAGGAGCGCTTAAAGCGCCGCACGGGTTGATGATAATTAAATTGCCCCGCGGAGCACACAGTGACTAAACAGTCATTATAACGACTAGGTTATAATTGCGAGAACTGGTAACGAACACGCCGTCGGATAATCGGGTAGATACACTTCGACAATCTACCTTCCTTCGTATATAGAGTCCACCGCGGTAAATTCAAATTTAGAACCAAAGAAATGTCTGTTCAGTCATATTCGTCCCAGGTTTCACTGCACCAGATAATTTCTACTTCTTGTACAAAGAAATCTAATTATCGTCCCGAAGTTAAACAAAGCGAATGAGTAGTTTTGTTAATTGAGCTGAGATTTGAGAAGTCTGTTTTTTTTTTTCGATTTGCATTATTGTCAGTGACTTTAATGTCAGATATCTGCGTAGAGTTTTGTAGATATTGTTTTCTGTTTCCTTTTGTTTATTTTTCATTGTTCCCGATTAGAAACTCTATCCTTACTTATAGATGGTCATCTTTATTGCAGACAATATTCCTTCTTGAAGGTGCTGTTCGTTGTTATTTGTTGTACATATACCAATTGTCACAACCTTTCTTAGGAATAATTTATTCTATATAAGAAGATGATGATGAACCTGTTCAGAATTCCCAACCGAACCGAAAAGATTCCGAAACTTTGAATTCACTTTATCGGCCTAAATGCGAGTATCCTAGTTGACTTTCACCAAAGGAGACGCTAAAAGGTTCAGAGGTGTATCGTCGAGATTTTGCTTTTAGCACATTCACGATAAAACGCGTCTTGGGCTGTCACCACCACCACAACTACTGCCATCCTTACCCTCCCTTATTCCCCTTTCCTTAGCTGCAACACCTTCTCTTTCTCGACTTCAGGACGACGTTAATGCCGATAAATGTCGTTTCGTATAACAAATGCGGTATGTTACACGTTTACCATTTCTTCACCAAACAATCCTACATTACTTCACACTCTACTCCTCTCACTAACTACATTCGACCATTCAACTTTTACTTCAACAGAAAAATAATTATTAACTAATTGCGTAAGAGGCAATTTCCAACTTCAATATAAAATTCTTCCACAAAGGTATTTCATATAACCTTGTAAAATTGTTACAGCTTCTTTAATCTAGCATCGCAATATCAGACCTTGTTCTTACATAACACTTGCTTAGGTAGTGTCTGGTCAAAAGTGTTTAACATTAAGATACCTCATATCAGACACAGCAACCGTAAAACGTGTCTGTGTTGCGTGGTTGTCGAGGACACAAAAGCGAGCGAAGGGAAGGGGCTGTAAAATCCACAAATCACCGAATAAACTAGAACAATGAAGTTGGATGCCAGAGAGTAGAGAGGGGAAAATTGGAGGGGGTTGTGAGGCCAACATAGGATCGTAGGTTATGGATGGGTCAGAGGGGGTGGTTTAGAGGGTTGAGGGCTACTATACCACGCGTACCGCTGACGATAACTTTGTCGACGGAGTCAATAACAGGGACTGTTTCTCTGATTTAATGGTACCTGCTCTGCGAGTTTGGGCAGTCCCTTTCTTTGACTCTTGAACCTATAAAAAAACCTTTTTTTTTCTTTGGATTCGGATTATCTTTGCATTGAGTTACCCTTAATGTATGAACGGACACAAAGAAGAAATACTGTAGCTATCTTGAGCGTTTCGGTTTAATTGATATATCTCTCTAAATTCTGTGATTATATTGGCGACTAATTATCGTGGGGAGTCCGAAAACTGGTTGTGGTCCAGTATAACACTCGATGTCCGGAAGAGGTTTCTGCATCCCCGATGTCCATTATCAAACATTGTACGCAACTCGAACTAGACAACTGCGAGCATTGGTGCTTGGGTCTTATCTGAAAGATAAGAACCTGTCAACCCTTATGAATGCCTCCATTATACTCAACGGTATCGTCGGTCCCTTCCTCCCTAACCTTCTCTGCGACAGTCCTCGCTTACGATAGCCACGGGAAATTAATATGAAATTAACAGTAAATAAGAAAAAGAGAAGAGGTATCCTATATATTTTATATCAATAGAAGAATGTGCTTAAACATTGCCCTTTCTTACAAATATTGTTTAAGTAATGTTATTCCTTTTAATATTGTGAATGAATAGTTAGCGGTTTTTTACAGAAATTGCTCATTTTTGTACAAATTGTTGGTTAAAGATCTTTTTCATTATATCCTCAAATATTTGGGTGATATTTACAAATTCTCTTCTTTCTTGTTGAAAATCTTAAATGCGATGGATATTGTCACATTTTCCACTCTTGAAGATGCTGTTTCTCCTTGTAAAGGCTTTTCATTTTCAGGGAATATCTTCATAGAAAGAAATGTTGTTCTTTAATACACACTGTTTATAATTCTTTCTTGTACGGGTGTTGTCCATTCTCTAGGTATCCGTATTTAAACATCGTTTCCATTCGAAAACCAGTAATAATTTCATGCAATTACATTTCCCCTAACTCCTAGAGCAGCACTATACTCTATAGCAACATCTCCGAGCAGACTTCGAACGCTTTTACGGTTCCTTAGCCTTTCAACCTCGTCGCTGCGTTCGTTAGGGGTGGATTCATCGCCAAATTGAATCAATTATCATTCTAAGGCGGGTTTTCGGAAAGCTCCGTCTGCTTGATTTTGTTTGTGCTTTGTACGAAAAGGCGGTTCCTTCTGCATTATCTAGTCGCTTAGTTGTTAACTCAACCCCTGAGATCTTATCTCAACTGATTTGAGACTAACGGGTGATTCCAAAGTAATACTTTCACCTGATAATTTTAAACTAAAGACTCTTAATGAACTTAAAAAATGTAATCAGAATATCGTCATTGTGTGCGAACAACTCGCACCTATATATCTCTACAATTGATCTCATATCTGAGATTGAAGAAGTTTTAATCTACTTAAGGAGATTCTCTCTTTTCTCTTTAGCGCTCTCATTGACACGATTAGGATCAGCCGATCACGGTTTTGTGTGAGCTCGATCGCGCGGATGCTTGGTAGTTTGCCTTTGGAGAGTGGCGACGTGAAAGTTCATTAGAGGAGTCCTGATGGACACGTGCATTAATCAAGATTTTAATTACCACGGCGTGTAACTGCTCTCCGGCTAAAAACTAAACATACCATCGCCCTCCTTCCTCCCACGTCTCCGCCACCATCTTCTAACTGCTGCCACGAAGCTGCTCGCGAGCTAGAGCCAAAGCCGGCTCTAATTAGAGCTCTTCTCGGGGCTCGAAGATTAAAAGCCAGGCCTAAGTGCCGGCACGGTGCAAGCTCTCTTTCTAACCTTCTTCTCTTTCTACTCTTCGTTTAATAGCGATCGACTATTCGCGAAATGCGAGCCTCGCGTACATACTGGCTCAGGAAAATAGCCAAAAACAACCAACAAAGGGGGAAGGTACATACACTGATCGTGCGTTATCCTCCAACTTGCGGAAATGACGAATCGATCTCTATGCGACAGGAATAATTTAGTCGAGATGTGGGGCTTGTTAAAGTTGCGTGTGTAAGAAAGAAGCACATTTTTAGTTATAAAAAAACTCTGTAAAAAATATCTGCAGCTATGAAAAAAGTATTGAATAATAAACAGGTTTATAATGATTATTATTTTCTGGAACAACCAACGTATTCTGTGGTGAGAATGATAAATATAGGAAGGAATGAAATCTGTGGAATGGACAGTAGTCATTAACAATATCTATAACAAGAAAAAACATCTTACTATTTGAAGAGCATTTATAACATTTGAGATCATCCTTGAAATTGAAGAATATTCTTAACATTAGGTACGATTGTTAATATTTAGGATCATTTTTAATATTGGTGAGCATCCTTAACTATCAAGATCGTCCTTGAAGTTGAAGACCATCCTTGAAATAAAAAATAAAACTTAAAATTTGAGGTCATCTTTAAAATTAAATACTATACTTAACACTCAAGATCATTTCAAATTAGCAAGAGCATCCTTAAAATAGAGACACGAATATAACATTAAAGATCAAATTTTACTTTCAATAATATCCTTAATATTGAAGAGCATCCTTAATATTAATTACCATTCTCAACATTCAAGATAATCCTTAACTTTCAAGATCATTTATAAAATTGAAGCCCATACTTATCATTTGAGATCATTTTCAATTTTTGAGATGATACTTATAATAAGAAAACATACTTAATTTTTAAGTCTGAATGTAACTTTCAAGGTCATCCTTTACTTTGGAGAACATCCTTAACTTTGCAAATCATTTTCATGTTCCAAGATCATCTTTAAAACCAAAAGCTATCCTCAACATTGAAGAAAATTGTTATTATTAAAGATCATCCTACTCATGAAAGACAATTCTTAACAGTAGATACCGTGCATACTATTGAAGATTATTCTTAACATTCACTATCATCGGTAACTTTTAATAACATCCTTAAAATTACATACCATCCTTGATATTCAAGATGATTCTTGATTTTCAAAAACGTTTTTAACATTAAAGACCATGCTTAACATTAAAGATCATCCTCAACATTGAGGAAGATCCTTAACAATTAATAATGGTTATCTATAGCAGTGAAACCACACAGTTGAATTGTAATGACCCCCCTCCATCCTCCTTTACACATGGATGAAAATAGCTAAAAGGCTCTCTTTCACAGGGAAGCTTTAGTGCTCTCTAAATCGTCATTTGTACTCTAGGGGTTCGGTTCTTTAACGACTGATGCATTAGCGCACGTTTACCTTTTTGTGGTCGACCATGGTGCACCAGAAGGAATTCAGTCTATGCAAAGTGGCTTTGGACAGGTCGCGGGCATCGTGTCGCGTCGCGCCTGAAAGGTATAATGGTGCTACTTAGCGCTGTTATGCGGCTTTGTCGTTACGATCGAGATCGGTCTTCCTCGGCCCATTATACGCACCTACGTATGGTGCGTACGAGCATAACACCGCTGTATCTGCTACGTGTCGCACGATACGAATCGACCCCTTGCTAGCTGACGTTTTATCGCGAAAGGCCGACCATGAAGTATAATTGGTCCATTGTTGCCTCTGCAGGTGGAGGCCCATTACGTCTCTCCTTTCAAAACTTGAGCCAACCACAACCTCAACGATATTTTAAAAGGGAGGGAGCACAACATTCAAAAATTATTTCTCAAGTTTCAGATTTTTAGAAATGTAGGACAATAGCTTGATCTATGCTGATGATCATTCCTAGAGATGTTCTTGTTTCTTAAAGATATTGGTCATTGTTGTTGTCGCTTCAAATGGCATTTATTGCTACATATGTTCTTACAGGTTTGTTTTCTTCAGGTTTATGATGTTCATTAGGAATTATGTTCGTCAATAGAGATATTGAATGTTTTCAGAAATTGCTGCTTAGGTTCTTTAGATTGTTACTGCTCCATCTTCTAGATAATTTTCCTTGTAAGAAATATTTTTCTGTCACGTGAGCATTGTTATGTCTTGATTGTTATTCGTTATTATAGATTTTTTCTTTCTTGCAGGCGATAATTGTTACGGAAATATCTTTGAAAAGTTGAACCCTATTTCAAAAAATTACCTATTCACTACCGGAAGGTATCATCGGTGATTCCGATGCTGCTTTTGAAATAGCTATTCATGACATTCCCATGGCACCTCTGTGTATTTCCGAATCGGCATATTGAATTCACGCCATTTCTGTTTTGACGTATCGCATCAACGCGATATGATCCATCGAGCCTCAACGCGTTTATGTCGACGAAGAGGAAACGATTTTTTACCCTAACAAATAGCCTTCTGCGGTTTATCGGATTTTTGAGATAAACATCACCCAATTTCAAACGCGTGCCTTCCAAAATTTTCCTTCACGAGGAAAAATCACAAGACTGAGCTTAAACAAATATTTCCGAAAGAAGGAAGAAAAGCAATAGAAAGTTGATTGAATTTCATATTATCGATGAAATTTGATTAGACCAAAAGGCGAATTATGACTAGTATCAACAATACGGATGAGTGTGAGAGCTCCCGCTCAGAGCCAATTTTCGTTGCGATTTCCGTCGCGCCGCACCGAACACTTCCGGTGTGTAACACCCGTTTCGTGGAATATACCTATTGGGGAAATTGCAGGGGAAATTTGAAAGTTCGCACGATATCCATGAACTCAAATCGCTTGACCCCGCCTGCTTTTCAACACTCGGTGATGCGATTTAAAGATTTTTGAAGAGGAATCTATTGATTTTTGTGATAAAGGAATTCCTTTAGAAATTTAAAATCTGGTAAATTTTAATATTAAATTTAAAATGGTAATGATTTTTTGGATCAAGTATTATAAATAATACGTTATCAAAGAGGATATACTGATCTGCTCTGGTAGAGAAAATCTCAATCTGGAAGACTAAGCCAGTAAATGATCGATCATCATACGGTCGAGCTCTTAATCAGAAATCTCATCCGGCCGTTTTTTCCTCGGAAGTGACATGGTAACGGTCTGACAGGTTCAAAAGTCATGAGATTAATCGCCGTTCCAAAGGATCTGAATATATCATCAATGAAAATAATCTTGTGCAACTGCAGTTTGTATGTGAATGCACTCTAGATTATCTCATTATAATTGATTATCAACATTTGTAAATAAGTTTTTTTACGTTACTCCATAATTTTTGTATACGCAGACCATGTTCTCCTCCATCAAAATAGACCGTTCATCATTTTCGATCACTCCTCCCCACGACCCAAAAATATTCTCCTCCCTTATTAGAGCAGTGAACCCCTTTCTTCCTCACGGCCCTTAACAATCACCCACTTATCTTCATTCCTATATACTCACATGGCCCCCTCCGCTCTTCAATCCTCTGTCCTCACACCTCTTCTCTCACCACCCCATCTTCTCCTATTCATATACATACTCACTGTTCCCCTCCTCGTAAGCCTCTTATATCCTCTCACAATCCTCTCCTCCCTCGTTTGATATACAAGGGTGTTGTGTTATCATCACTATTGTTCCTCAACTTGCCTATCCGCCCCTTGCACCATTTCATCTTTTCTTTATTTCATCATCTCTCGACCTGTTCATTTTTTCGTCACCCCCTCCTTTTCTCTTCTCTTCAAGCCAACTATCATGCACCCCTTCACCTTTCAACCTCTCTCTGTATGACTTCTTCTATTCCTCTGCTATACAGGCATACTTATCCCGCCCCTCACTCATCGATCCCCAAATCCATCATCCTGTTGCACGATTCTGCAAATCTCTCCTTTACCCCATTCTCTCTATACTTCCCCTAATGCCCTCTAATCAATATACACGGGACACCCTCCTTCTTCAGTTATGTCACTCCGTATATCCTCTCCTATTTTCCCCTCACCCCTATCATCTTCTCCTCCTACTCAATTTTACCCATAATCACACCCCCACCCCTCCATTATCCCTATTCACTCCCTTCTTAGGAGCGTTGTTCCCAGATATTGTTATGGAAATTGTTTTTCGCAGCATTTAAGAAACATATTAAATACATGGTAATTAATTTAAGTGTTCAATAAAAAAAGTTCTAATTGGCTAGTAAGAATGTTCAAATTTGATTTCGTGTCTTAAATCTGGTCGTAAGAGAGATCATGAATCGATCGAAAGCAAAGGGAGTGGGCGTCGATACACGATTGCTTTCGATTGTAAATTGTGTATGAATGCACTTTCGTGTGTGTAATAGTATTGGTAAAAGAGGCATCTTCCCTTCACACACCCACGTGCTTCGGAGTCGATCGAGCTGTGTCTCGTTGTAGAACATCGTCCGCTGATAGTGGATACGTGTTACGTGCTCACAAACATTCTTCCACGAACAGAGATTGTTATATATTTCTATAAGTGAGAAATATAGAATGGCTGCTATAAATCTACCCAAATCAAATTTTTAAAGCAAAATATCAAATATCAGATTAGGATATTTTTTATTATCATCATTTATGAATAAGAGAGTATCAGAATTGTCCAAAAATTTACACATTAGTTTTTCAACGGATCACCATGTTTTGAAACCCACTAAAGCCGAAAAATAATTTTTAGCGATGTGATCTATCTGTCGGTTTGTCTGTGTATATGTCCGTCCAGATTTTTCCTTTAATTTGATTTTTATGTTAATGCAAATAGGGAAAAAATGTTGATTTTTCAATATTTTTCATCTTCTAAACAATTTTTCATTAGTTCTGCCCTCACTTGGATTCAATGCACCGAGGTATAAAAAAATTGTTAACGTGTGAAGTTAATTGTTATAAACGAGAAGTTTTAACAAATACTGGACATTAGGGATTATTTGCTTTTAAAGTAGATTCCTGCTCTGAAAGAAGGAATAGTTTTTCCTTTTATTATTCATTGAATTATATTGTCAATGATGTATCTTGATGATATTTTGTCATTCGTCAATATTTGATCATTTTGTCAACAAATTATTTGAACAAATGCACATTTTAGGCTTTTCAGACAAAAGAAAACGCTTTTTCTTCTGGTGTTGTTGAAATTATATTTCGAATGATGCTTTCTGAAAATATTTTCCGATTTTTGACTATGTGTTCATTTTATAAACCAATTATAGGAATTATGAGTTGAAATAACAGAATAGCGGTTTTTTGCATATTTGAAAGCCCCTTGTTCTTTACTCGTTCTTGATCAGATTATTTGAAACGAATCCTGATTTGTGAGGGACAAGGGGACTATAATAAAAAAGTAACCCGATTATTCTACTATTGACTACAATATGGATTTGTTCCTATAACTTCTTTATCAATTAAAAAAATTCTATTATTCGACAAGAGCTGGTACAAAAAAAATTAGCAATATAATTACAACACAACTACAAGAACAATTTATATTTTTATATGATTTGTTTATAAATTTCGTAAATTTCAGTTTGTCAAAAAGTTCGTCAAAAAACATATTGACAATATAATTTCAACAGCCTAGAAGAATGAAAAATTCTTTTCTGCCTATACAAGCCCAGAATGTGCGTTTGTTTACAAAAATGGTTAAAAAAAAAAAATTGTGATGAAAGTAATCATTTGATCACAAAGCATTATTGGTAACATAATTTAAACAAGAGTGAAAGAAAAAACGATTTTTTATGCATATAAATGTCTACAATTTACATTTTCATATAATTGGTTTATAAAATAAACAATGAGTGATGAATGAGAAAATTTTTTCCAGAAAGAATCATTGGCAATATTGGCAATGAATATGGCTTTAAATCAATTTTTTCTATCCTTAAAAGGTAGAACGATTTCGTTAACCAAACATCGTTAGCCAACGGTTCTGGTTATATCCAGGAAAAATTCTAGCTTTTCAAAGGATCTCAAAAAATTTCTTTCAATAATAATAAATTTAAATTTAAAATTTAGAATTTTAAAATTTAAAAGATTTTTTTTTTTTTTTTCGGGTTTCAATCGTGTGCGAAAATATGAATGTTGCCGACGTTTCGTGAACATTGCAGTTCACTTCTTCAGGGCTGACCTGAAACTGAAGTTTCAGGTTATGTTGTTCTTATATATGTATTCTCTACGATGCCTGTGATTGGCCAGAGTGCCCCATGGTGGGGACTGCTTGGCCAATCAAGTCTTTTTTAAAAAACCCGGGAGGACGGAAAGTCAAATCGGATTGGTATTATATCCATTGTCCCTATTGATGTTATTAGGGTGTTTCAAGATTTCGATTACTTCTCTATGTTTTCTTGGAAATTTATTGTACGTTTTGGCAATGACGGTTGTTTTGTCAAATAAAATACTATGTCCTGTTTCGATATGATGCTCAGCTACTGCTGATTGTGTGAAATGTTTTAGCCTAACCTTACTCTCATGTTCCTTTACACGTTGACTTACCGCCCTCCCGGTTTCTCCAATATAGACTTTACCACAAGAACAAGGGATTTGATATATTCCCGGATCACTGAAAGGTTCCTTTTTATCTTTAGGGTTGTTTAGAAGTTGTCCTATTTTTGCAGGTGGTTTAAATATAGTTTGGATGTTGTGTTTGTTGAGAATTCTTCCTATTTGTTCCGTGATACCTTGAATGTAGGGTAGGATGGTGGTTGTTTTTCTCTCTTTTTCTTTAGTAGGTTGTGTTGACTTATTTTCTTGAGTGTATTTTCTTATTGCTTTATTAATTTGTTTGTTTGTGTAATCGTTTTGTATTAGGATTTGTTTAACATTTTGTAATTCCTTTTGTAAGTTATCTTTATCTGTTATGGAGACAGCTCTGTATACGAGGGAATTGATGACCGATTGCTTTTGAGATGGGTGGTGGTGGGAGGAGGCATGCAGGTATCTGTTTGTATGCGTGGGTTTTCTGTAAACTTCATGTCCTAATGTGTTATCAGATCTTTTATAAACTAGTACGTCTAAGAAAGGTAATTTTCCGTTTTGTTCAATTTCCATAGTGAACTTGATATTAGGGTGTATTTGATTGATGAAATCGAAAAATTTGTTTAGTTCGTCTAGTCCGTGTCTCCAGATGACAAAAGTGTCGTCAACTTAACGGCACCAAAATTCCGGTTTAAGCTTGGATTTGTGAAAGATTTTAGTTTCTAAATTTTCCATAAAAATGTTGGCTATTACAGGTGAGATTGGAGATCACATTGCTGCTCCTGAGGTTTGTTCGTAGAATTGGTTATTGAAAGAGAAATAGGTATTAGTGAGACAGTGTTCTATTAAAGGTGTGAGATTGGAGGGGAAGTTTGCAAATGATTTAATAATATCGATTGTATCAGAGATTGGTACTTTTGTAAAGAGAGATACTACGTCGAAACTTACTAGGATGTCTTGGGGTTGAATGTGAATTTGTTGTATTTTTCTGATGAAGTCAAAAGAGTTTTGGATGTGTGTGATAGAGTTTCCTGTGAAAGGCTTAAGTTTTTTGGCGAGAAAGCGTGCTAGGTTGTAAGTTGGAGAGTTTATTGCGCTGACGATCGGTCTGAGTGGGATGTTGGTTTTGTGAATTTTCGGAAGTCCGTAAAGTTTTGGAGAGATAGGATTAGTAGGTTTTAATTTAGATATTGTATCGCTGTCAAGATTTGAGTCTTTTAGGAGGCTTTGTGTTTTTCTGGTTATTGTTTTTGTGGGGTCTTTTTTAAGCTTTTTATATGTATCGTCAGTAAGAAGGTCCATGATTTTGTTGTTATAGTCTTCTTTATTCATAATTACTGTTGTGTTGCCTTTGTCTGCGGGTAATATTATGATGTCTTTATTCTGATTGAGTTCTTTAATAGCTGTTTTTTCTTGTTTTGTTAAGTTTGAGGAAGGAAGTTGGTCTTCGCGTAAAATGTTGGCTGTCCTACGTCGTATGTCATTTGCTTTGTCGGGTGGAAGGGTGTATATTGTGGATTCCAAATTACTGATGATTTCTTCTTTTGGGATTTTGGAGGGGGCGACTGCAAAATTATGTCCTTTAGATAAGGCTGAAATCATTTCGTTTCTGAGATGATGGTTAGAGATATTTTTTTACTGTATTAGTTAATGGTGCGTGCTTTACTGGAAGTAATTTGTCAAATTTTATTTTTTGTTTCTCAGTGCAAAAATCTTTAATCCGTTGGGATTGGTCAAATGATATGCGGTCCAATGTGGACCAAATGTCAAATCTGAGAGTGTTTGATAGAAAAAGATGAAGTTTTAATAGTTTTTTGGAGGTGGTATGCAGTTCAAATTTGGTATGTTGTATCCTTTCTTTTAAGAGAAGCAAACTTGTTTTATTTAGAATTGATTTGGATTTAGATGTTCCCAAATGGTTTTTTAACTGTAAGAATTTTGGGACGATGTTATTGTCCCTACACCGTTTTAAGAAAGCTAAAGATGTTAGTAGTTTAGCTTGAGAAGACCTGAGCTTACTAAAAGTGTTAGTTTTAGTAAGGAAACGCTCCCCGTAGAGTTCTTTAATAATAGATTTGATACTTTCACGATGATTCATTATAATAAATTTAAATTTAAAATTTAGAATTTTAAAATTTAAAAGGTTTCGGGTTTCAATCGTTTTTGTTTTCGGGTTTCAATCGTGTGCGTCGGCAACATTCATAGTTTCGCACACGATTGAAACCCGAAAAAAAAAATCTTTTAAATTTTAAAATTCTAAATTTTAAATTTAAATTTATTATAATGAATCATCGTGAAAGTATCAAATCTATTATTCTTTCAATAATATTTTGATATGACATGTCCTTTTGGTTTTATGCGTTCAAAATACTGTGAAAAAATGGAGAATTCCAGCAATTGAATAGCTAAATTTTCAGTTCCAAGAATTGATTTTCAACCGAAAAATTCTAACTAAATAATTAAGATTTCATTTGAAAAAAAAACAAATTCTGAAACAATAAGATTTTTGATGAAATACTTTAATTTTCAACCGACATGATGAATTTTCAACTGGAATAGTTGAATTTTCAATCAAAATTATGAATTTCTTCTTTATTCATAATGTGTTCCCTGAGAGTTGACATGCCCTCTGTTTCATAGAAAACCATATTAATACATCATATTATCTTCTCCTTACTATTAACAAATAGTTACAACTATTTACATTAATTCTTATATCTAGATCCTTATTTCTACATTGAAGATAGCGCAATTACGAATGTCTGGGCGAGCGAGTGAGAGCGCATCCGCATTCAAATCTACGTACACTATTACATAATCAGTACCTATAATTACATATCTTTACGCTCCTAATTTAAGCGAGTTCGGTTTCTTTTTTCTTACACTTCTCTTCTACCTCAATTTTTCCACATCCATTCTTTCATTCCTTTGCATTCGCCCCTCGAACTCCTTCATCCACTCCTCACCCGTTCCATCTTCCTCTAGAATCTTTACCACATTCTCTTGCCAGCTTCCTTTACCTTTTATTCCTCTCCTACATCATTCCCATACATGCTTTCATGTTTCCTCTTCCCATTAAGATATCTGCACTTTCTGTCCTCTACCCCTTCCCAGTAAATCCCTTCCCTTACCTCATTTCCCAATCTAAATCTTGCTCTGCTGGTTAATTTTCTCTCTCCCCATCCCTTTCCTAAATACTTTGGTACGTCTTGATTTTTAACATCTTATACCATTCATCATATTTTCATTCCTCAATCACCCCTCATCTCTCCATTAATTGTCTTTCTCTGTCCCTTCTCTCCAATTCTTTTTAACTTACTCCACTCTCCTCTCCTATGTCTCTGGTACTGAAGACTTCCTTCTTCTCCTCATCTTTTGAATTCTATCTGCCTTACTCTACTTTTTCTACCTCTTTCAAACACTTTTTTACGTACTCGCCTCCTTTTCTCTCCCTCAGCTTCGTCTCAAACTGCCATACTCTCTTTCCTGTTTTAGTACTCAATTTCTTTCCTTTCCCTCTATTCTCATATCTCCGCTCCATAACCCAATATCGGCCATACCAGAGTATCAAATAACCATTTTCTCCTTCTCCAATCTTTTTTAAACCTCCTTTCTCCTATTTCCCACATCTGTTTTATCACCCCTGCTGCTTTTGTATTCTTTCTCTGATATGAGCTCTATATTCTTCATTTGTTTGCAAAGTATATCCCAAATATTTAAACTCCTTCACTTCTTCTGACTTAACTCCCTTCAATCTCCCATTCTTTCTTTCTTCGCTCTTCCTATCTAAACTTCATTATCTTTGCCTTTTCTACATTTAAATTCAACTTTTTTTTTTATAAGTATTTCTCAAATCCCGTAATCAAGCCCACCATCCCTTCTTCATCTTTCGAGATCAATACTTTAACGTCCACGCAAGCCAATGTACATAATCTTCTTTTCCCATCCTTACTCCTCCCATCCCTTTCCCATCATTTCTTCTTCTCAGTCTGAAAATTATTTATTGAATAGGAGTGGTCTTTCTCAAAATCCCTTTTCTAAACCCAGTTGTTTGATTCGGTGGCGCTTTTTTTCTCAACTTCTTTCTTCAATCTCTCTGACTTCATTTGTAATCTTATCTATACCAGGCGCCTTTCCATCTTTCATCATTCTTAACACCTTGACTATTTCTTCCCTAGCTATGTCCTCTTCCTAATCTCTTTTCCTACTATATTTTTTTCCTTTCCTAACTTTCCTCTCTACCCCTCTTAGCAAATCCATAACATATTTTTTTCCATTCTACCATATCAATATCCTCATTTCTCTTTTGCTACCTTTTCCCTCTCTATTTATTACCTTCCACACCTCTTCTTCTGTCCTAACTTTCTGCGCCTCTTCTTCAAACCTTTAATTTTTCTTCGCTTTATTCTGATCACACAGATCATTATACTCATTTTTTCTCCTGTATTCTTCTCCATTACTTTTACCTTTTTTCCAATTTCCTAATTTCTTTCTGACCTCTTCCTTCTTTTGTTTACATTTCTCATCCTATCCACTTCTAATCCCTTGTCAACTAACTTCTTTTCTTCTTTTGCACTTCAATCCTCTTTTTATTTCTCCTATTATTATTCCCATCTCCTTGTTTACATTTCCCTCTCCAATTATTTCAAATGGAAATATAGAGGGGGTTGAGGAAGGGGAATATAGAAGCTCAGGAGGAGAAAAGGGAACGGCAATTGATTATGTGATAATGGACGATGATGTAAGAAAGAATGTCAAGAAACTAGAGGCAGGGGATTATATAGATTTGGATCACTTTCTCATAATATTGACATTAGAAGTAAAGAAAAGTAATTACAATATCGATAGAAAGGAAGTAAACGTGAAAAGAGCAGGAATTATGAATATTTAACTGTAATACTTGAATTGTTGCCAAAAAAGATATATCTTCAACGTAGAAGATTGATTTTCTACCAGAAAAGACGAATTTTTAACAAAAATCATGAATTTGCAACTAAGAAAGATACATTTTTAATTGAAAATTAAATAGATAAATTTTCAGTTAAAAAATTGATTTTCAACTAAACAGACGAGTCTTCAACTAAAATGGTGGAATATTCAACTAAATTAGTTAAATTTATAGTTTAAAAATTAATTTTCAGTCAAAGAAAACGAATTTTCAATCAAATAGTTACATTTTCAACGAAAGAGATGCATTTTCAATTCAAATGATGAAGCTTCAACCAGAAACGTAGATATTTCAATCAAAAAGTATTTTAATTTTAAATTAAAAAAAAAACAGTTAAATTTAACCAAAAAAAAAAAAAACAACTACCTATCTTTTTACTTATTAATGCCTAAAATTTACATTTTTTGTATAATTTGCTTATAAAATAAGCGATTAGTAATGAAAAGAAAAATTTCATCAGAAAACATCATTGACAATATTACCAAAAAATGTGGCTTTGGCATAGTTTTTTTGTCGTGAAAGAAACAAAAAGTTCGTTAAACAGACATCCTGGTTCTTGTTTTATCCATCGAAAATGCAATGCAAAAATTGAAAATTTCAGTTTTATGCCAAACCACGCGAGATTCGTAAACAAGACTACAGGAAGAATTCTGTCTTCTCAAAAGATCTACAAATTTTCCTCTACCTATTTTTCGATAGAACTCGACCTTATGGTTTAATACGTTCAAAATAATATAGAAAAATTGGAATTTCAGCTTTTCAAAAGACCTAACCATTTTCGTAAACCTTTAATTGATCAGACTCATTGTTTCAGTTTCAACTATCGGAAATTTCATTTAGAAGAATAAAAATTCCAATTCTTAGACAAACGCTATCCCGGAAATTTAATGTTCACATATAATTCGTAGAAAATCTAGACAGTAAAAGAGATATTTTTGCTGAAGTTAATTCCTAGTATGTTATGAAAACGCAAAAAGAGATTTCGAAATTGAAAAATATTAATTAATACAAAATTTTGTTATATACCGAAAAGCGAGACTTGTTTCATGTCTCGTATTTTAATTAAAATCCGATTCGTTTGAAGTTCAATTTCGCCTCATAAATAAAAAAAAACTGACTTTTGATTATTGCAAAACAAATATGCTTTTATGTATCAAACATGCAATTGGAAACGTGGGTGTTGCACGCATTTTATTTAAATGGAAGTATTGCGTACCATTGCGGGCCAAACGTGGATTAAGTGGTCAGGATAATAGCGATATAAGTCGCGGAGTCCGATACGGGATAATGGAATAACCGTGCTTCCCTTTTTTTCTTTTTTCTTTTTTTTTTACTATTTTTTATATTGCGAATATCCGTACGCGAGCAAGCACGACACAATAGAATGAAAATGATATCAACCTTACATTATCATTACACTTTATATATTACACAATATCAATTCTATAATGATGCTCATAATTTAATATCACTGGAAAACAAACACGCGCGCGATTATTATTTTTTTTTGTCTCACACAATTTTTAAATTAATAGTATATTAGATCAAAAGTAGGGTTAGACAGGTCTTTACGGATAGATCAATGTTTGAAGGACGAGTTACAACTTACAATGATAACAACTCGTTTTTACAACCGAAGACCATGGTTTTTCAGATCGTCCTTGCGAACATTGAGCTCCACGTGAGTACATGTCGAACCCTACGAGTGATGTACGATATTCTATTCGGAATCAGCATGTTATGAGACTGTAGGGCCGTCTGCAAAAGAGAGTCGTGATGTTCATAATGTCTTTGGTCGTGAGAACATACTACTGACGTGGCAGTCATCTGCTTAGCTGTGATTGGTATTCTCGTATGGCGCGAAATTTGAAAATGGGTTGATCCGAGCTAGAGTATTATATATATATATATATATATATATATATATATATATATATATGTATATATGTCAACAGTACGGTTAGACAATACATTGTGCGCTATTCAATGGCCATTTGTGGAACTAGTAATCTGTCAGTTTGGCGGTGTTCGGAACTAATAATTTGTCAGCAGCTGACAGCATTCGGTAAAGGGCTATAGCGCTCAATTTTCAGGGGCCGTTATAGGCTCATAACATGGTTGTTTCCAATAAAATATAAAATTAATATTACCACAAATTTTTTGTATCTCATACGGTAGTGTAGTCCTCAAAGGAAAAGTTGCCTGGTGGTACGTTCCATAAACTACGTTACCACTTAGAAGGGCTGACAAAAAATTATTTGGTTGGAAATTTAGTTATTTTTATGCCAAAGCAACTATATTATTATAAAGTCGTCTTTTTAATAAAAAAAAGTAACTACTTCGGTTGAAAATGTAACTATTTTGATGAAAAGTCGTTGAACGTGTGGTTGGAAATAAATTGTTCAAAATGACAATCAAATTGTTCCCTTTTTGTGTTAAAATTATAATTTCCAGTTAAAAATTCAACTATTTGGTTAAAAGTATATCTGTTTCATTCTAGAGTTCAAATTTTTTGTTAAAAATTCATATGTTTTGTTGAAAACTCGACTTTTTTGAAAGAAATTTAATCTTCTTGGTTGAAAATTTATCCTTTTTGGTTAAAAATGCAATTGTTTGGATGAAATAACAACTGCTACTCGCTGAATATTCATTTTTTTGGTTGAAAAGTCGATTGATTATCTTGAAGTTGAACTACGGATAAAAAAATATTTTTGTTTTATTAAGGATTCATAATTATAGTCCAAAATTCCCAACATTTGCTTTTAAATGCTTTTAAAATGAAAATACATTTTTTTGTGCATAAATAATTCGATGTTAATTGTTTTTTTTCTACTTGTATAAAATCAATATTTTTTAATCATTGATTTTCATTTCTAAATTGTGAAAAAATTGTTCTCAAGCTCCTCTTTTCTGTAGATAATTCGTCTTTTTTGGCTTCAAAATTAAATGATTTTGTTGACAATTCATGAATTTTGTTCAAAAATTCCCCTTTTTTGGTAGAATATTAATCTTATTGGTCGAGAATCCATCTTTCTGGTTTAAAACTTTATCCTGTATATTGGATAAATTGGAAAATCGTATTTTTTGATAGAACTTTAATATTCCCTTAAAATGAATTTTGTAAAACAAAAATTATTTCAAATTGTATTCTCTTGCTTCAAACTGTAAAATCTACATTTTTTCAAAATTTGTTTAAGTCATTTTAAGTTTCAAATTATTTTGGTATCTTGTAAAAATTTCTAAATATCGTTTAAAATGTTTTAAATCTTCTTGAAGATTTTGTAGTCCAAAAGAATTGATAAAATTTTGTTTTAAAATCTTCAAAATTCTTTTTCGGAATTTTAGGAAATTAGTTGAAATATTTTAAAATCTTTTGAAGTGTTTTATTGAAATTAATTTATCGCCAATGGTGATACCACACTAAAAACACAAGTTCTTGTAAGATCACTGAAGTTTAGCAGTGTTGGGCGCAGTTATTACTTGGATGGGTGACCGTTCGGGAATACTGCGTGCTGTTGGCCCGTCGTGGGTGTGATGAGCCCACACACACACGCCTACCCCGAAAGGGAAATTGCTTAATGGTATTAAGAAGAAAAAAATTATCAAAATAAAAAATCAATTTGAATTTTCTCTGAAATTTCAATTAAGAATTCAAAATTTTATATTAAAATTTAAAACCTTGAAGAATCTAGATTTTGTTCAAAATGTCTTGAAATCTTTTCAAATTATAAATCCTTTTTGAATCTTTTCAATACTTCTAAAACTTTGAAATAACTTTTTAAATAATTCAAAGTTTTCCTAGTATCTTTTTTAATCCTATGGAATTGAAAAAAAATTATTTAAAAATCTTACAGATTCTTTCTCGACATATTTTGAAATTCTTAAAACTTAAAATTGATGTTTCGAAATAACGCCCCGAATAAAATCTGAATCATTTAAAATTTTCTCATCTCTCTTTAACATTTTTGACTGGCTATATTGATGGTGCAGAAAATTCGTCTTTTTTATCAATACATGAATACATTTGACACCATTTAACATGTTAAAGCGCTATTAACAGAATCCTTTTGTTATTTTCTAAAATATTTGGTCAAATGTTAACAACAGAATAGTTGCCTTCATTATGAAATAATCAGTTACAATAAAAATTTTCTTTTTTAAAAAGAAATGTTCAGCATTAAAATTCCTTACTTGGAAATTGCGATTTGAAAAATTCTAGAAGTCAAAAAGAACAAACTGAAAATAGATACTTAAAGTCATATTCACGCAGTGAATATGATAATTTCGTTCGATCTATTTTTTTAGATAAGATCTGAAAAATGGAGTCATGATATATAACGAGAAAGAATGTAAAAATTATATTAACATTTCAGGAAATAGCTGGATGAACAATTATGTATAACTGTTCTTATTTCTTTATTTCAGATCTGGATGGTCATCATTTTCTAAAGAAGTGCTGTAAAAATAGTAAGTCACAAATGAAAATATTATAGATTATTTTTGTGGTTGAATCTTCCATTTAATGAAGTTTGATAATAATTTAAATACTTTATAAATATTGTATAATCGACATGTTAATGGAATTCATTAATTGATTGCTGAAGATTAAGGAATATTTCATGATTTGTTCGAGCCAAGTTTCCCTAACATAATTTTCGAGAACAAAAATTAATAATCTAATGAAACTATGCGCAGCTTAAATAATCGATTTGTAGATCCAACTTGAGATACATGTAGAAGCGAAAACAATTAGAAACGAGTCAATATATTTCCCCCGAGAGAAAATTGTAGCGGAACGCCACCAACAACGTAAGCTCTAGCAATGCAGAAATTGTATCAGGAGGGGTGGGGGGGGGGGTTGAAACGGTAGGGGTAAAACACCCCACTGTATGTTAATGGAAAGAGTCACCAGTGCATCGATACATACTGAACGTTGTATATCGAAGCTCCTATTGATCGATTTATCAATAGACGGTTAGGTAGATACACCCGGTTTACAGTAGCGGTTAATTAGGTTTAATATCATCGATTATGTGCTTGCTAGGCATACAAAATACCATTGCTATTCCCGGAAGGTACAATTATATTCTTCCTATTCCCTTCTTACACGAAATTTGTAAAAATTCCGACTTGTAAAAAATAACGATTAGCGCTCATTCCTACACAAATATATGGTTATTATGTTGCTCACGTTTGGTCTTGACTTTTTTTGTATGAAGTAGTGAAGCAGGTCTTGGAAATGAAGGACAAAAGGAGAGATGCAAAAATTCTTTTTAAAACGTTTTGGTCACTGTTTGGACCCTCATCAGTCAAGAAAACATTTGCTATGTCTGTACAAAACATACAAAGGATGTGGAAAATATTTATAAACCAAATAAGTAATAATAGATGCAAATTGAAATTTAAAGTGAAAGAAAGGTTGTTTCATGAAAGGAGGCCCTCAATTTATGATCCATATCACAAGGAACAAATATTGATAACAGTGAAAAAACGGAAGGTCAGTAGAAAAAGAAAAGATAACTCGTACAGATTGAAAGTCGAAGAATAAGTCAGGAAGAGTAAAAATCCAACAGGAAGCAAAAAACACGATTCAACGAAAATGTGTATCAGGAAAAGACGAATAAAATATAAATAAACGTGAAGACGAGTGACTGAACAACTGAAGGAGAATCACGGAAATTCAAACAAGAAAACAGAATGTGATGAATGGGTCGATACCGTTGAATGGAACTTTAACATCTTGAAAGTTAAGATTTTGTTTGAGATTTGTTGAGGTCAGAAAATAAATTTTTTTCATATCTGAGATTAACAGTAGTTGGTACTTTGTTGATAAAAAAGTTTTCAACGATTTTTCTACGAGCTCTATTGTACTCCATTGATAGAATCTCAAAATTATCAAAATCAATGTTATGGGCAGTATCAATGTAGTGTTTAGTAAGAGTAGTGAGCAGCTTTATCAGGATGAGAAATAGAATACCTGAATGCAATGCTGATCATTACCTTCTAGTCTCCAAAATGAACTTAGGTTAGGGGTGGGAAAAAATACGACAAAAAGAAGCGGAACAAACGCAAATCAATAGCGAATAGATTTTCAAAATAGGATAAACGAACGTATAGATAAGACAACTTGGAAGGGGCTAATAGACAATAAATATATAGAGGGCGCATCGAGTATGATCCAAGATGTCATTGATAAGAGTGCGACTGAAGTGTGTGGTACTGCGCTTGTAGGAAGAATATCTGGTGATGCACGGTGGAGTGATGAAATCCAAGAAGCCGCCCAAGAAAAGAGAACAACGTATGACAGAAAGTTGAACATCACAAGCTTTAGTGATGAGGGGGGAAATAGATTTGAAAATGATTATAGAAACAAATAGAGGAAAGTGAAACTACCAGTCAAGAAAAGTAAAAATAAATTGGGAACAGAAGAAGAGAAGAAAATTAAATGGTATCAAAAGAAAACTTGGTCTGGTTGTTATCTGAATTTTAACTCTTTTTATCCTATTTCTCATAAAATTTGTTTAGTCATAGGTTTATTCAAGAGAATTTCAGATCCAGAATTCAGAACCAAAAACATAACTTTAATCAGAGATACCTTAGAAGATTATGGTTTCTGAACTTATTTAATCAACAACTATTTGAAAAAAGAAACTTTCCGATTATAGAACACTGAAATTACTTTTCAATCTTATACAAATGAAAAAGTTTCTTATGTTGATTTCACAGTTTGTCCACACATTAAAGGTTTATCAGAACAAATTAAAGAAGTCCTTGAGAAACAAAAAATCCAGATAATTCACAATCCGACTAGTGTATTCTAAAAATTTGTTAACAATCTCAAAGACCCACTAACAAAAAAGAAAAGATCCGGAGTTGTTTATAAATACAATTGCGCTGTCTGTCCATTTTCTCATGTAGTTGAGACTGATAGACCTATTATAGAAGCACCTGGCCGTGAACACAGGTATTCTGTTTCTCATCCTGATAAAGGTGCTCAGACTGCTCTTACTAAACACTTTATTGATACCGGCCATAACTTTGATTTGGATAATTTCGAGATTGTATCAGTTGAAAACAATAGAGCTTGTAGAAAAATAGTTAAAAACTTTTTTATCAACAAAGATCCAAATATTGTTCATCTCAGATATGAATAAAAATTTACTTCTCGACGTTTAAAAACCTTTCAAAAATTTTTAACTCTCATATTGTTAAAGTTCCATTCAACTTTATCGACCCATTTATCACATTCTATTTTCTTGTTGGATGTTTACTCTTGTTGACTTTATTCTTTGACTTTTAATTTGTACCAGGTACATTCAGAGAAAAATTTGTCCTCAAACAAAAGCAATCATCCTCTTGCCTATTTGGTTTTGAACGACGTTAATATATTTTTCACACAATCATAATTATTTGTCTGCCAGATTAGGTGAAGTTAGTCGCATAAGAAAAATTGTTGATGCAAAAGGATTCCTGTTGAGACAAATGAAAATCCCCTGAACCATAAATTTGAGAGGAAATTCTATTTACGCCAAGAAACATCAAAATTTAATTTTCATTTTAACGTGAATATATTAGATTTAGATTTTTTACACTGTAGAGGTGCTTCTGTTAAAAAAATCACTGCAAAATGGGCAAATTCCTAATTTTACTAGAATGATAACTTGCAATTTTATATGGAAAGTATCAAAGTTAGACATTATTCCAATTTGTAATCATCTACATCAAGAAGTTAATCAGAAATAGGTTCTTAATTTTCAGTTAGAATATACAATATACACTAAAATATTTATTTTACATTTTGTATGAGAACTAAAAGCAATGCAAACACTGGGACCGACAGAGAGGATGTGCTCAGTCAAGCGTGAGAAATTCCTCGCGGGCCGCACTTTCAGCGCGTTAGTTGCATCAGGTTGCGCCATGCGTCCAAAGCCAACACAAATGATTTACGCGGCCATGCTGGTTTACGTTTCAATTCCCCGATTTAGGATCAAGGCCAAGGCAAGTCTTGCATAAAAACCAGTCTTATATCGAGAGTTGAGTGTAGTAAATTATTTGAACTCGCTTTAATATATCCAGGCATACTGATACTCTACAAAATCTTTCAAAATTGCAAAATTTTGTATTGGAAGACTTGAAAGTTAGTTTTGAATTTAATAATTTTAGATTTAAATATTCTAAATTGCTTTATTTCAATTTGAAACGTATAAAATTGTCTGGTTTCTTAAATTCTATGCAATCGTAAAATATCAAATTGCAAGACTTGATAGTTGTATAATTTTGAGTTCAAAGGATTTGTTATCGAACAATTTCGAATGAAATACCTTAAGAGAAATTTGAAACTAATATGACAGTGAATTTATTTTTTGATCTTAGAAAAATGTTGTCTAATTAATTTTAATGTTGACTTAAATTTTTTAGATTTATATTTCAATTCTAAATTTATTTAAAAATGATACAATTTTAGTTCCTTTGAATTTTAAATAAAGCAAATTTTTAAAATTGTGATTTAGAAATGATACAAGTTCAATTCCATTTTATTCCATAGGAAATAATGGTACGAGTTAATCTAAAACTGTTTGATTCGGAACGTCTTCAATTCGAAATGGTTCCATGTTTTTTTTTTAATTTAGAAAGCTTTTAATTTGAAATTCTTAATAATAAATTATTGTTTCACATAGTTTTTAACATTATGTATAGAAGATATTTCGTGTAGGAAAAATATTGGAAATAATATTTCTGTGTACAATGTTTTGAGAATAATTTCAGAAAAATAAATCACTATTTAATTATGTGTAGAATACATTCTGTGTAGTAAAAATATAATATTATTTATTCAATTTATTCAAAATATCTACAATTTTACATTTAATCATTTTTTGATAGGACTCGTCTTTTTGGGTTTATGCGTCGAGTACAAATTTTTCAAGCCAAAAGGAGACAGATACGTAACAAATTTTAAACAAAAAATTGTAGATTCAAAAAAAAACTATAATTTTTTCCTCAAACACTTTTTGATCAGCCTTCATTTTTGAGGTTTTTTTATCAAAAATACTATGAAAAAATCCAAAATCCAAATTTTGAGCCAAACGACGTAAAATATGGGCAGAAGTTTCAAGGATGAATTATAGCTTTTGAAAAGTCTCATAAAATTTCTCAAGACTTTTTTTAATAGATTTTGTCTTTTCGGTTTTATTTCTCGAAAATTCTATAAAAAAATACAAAATTCAAATTTTGGGCCAAAGGACGTGTGATAGGCAAAAAAGTTCCAAAGATCAACTGTAGTTTTTAGAATGTCTTGCACAATTTTCTAAAACTATTTTTTGATTGTACTTGTCATTTTGGTCTTATTTATCGAAAATTTTATGTAAAAATCCCAAATTCAAAATTTGAACGAAACGATGGGAAAATTTTGTTTTTCCTTGTGAAAATAAATAAAATATGAAAATAATAATATATATGAAAATAAATATTACGAACATAAATTTCCAAAATCTTTTCTACACATTTGAACAAACTTCATAAAAGTCTTGAAAAGATAAATTTTTTCTAAAGTTTTGACACTCACAAGATTTCATAATTCATAAAAGTATTATACTAAACTACAATTTTCAAGCCCTGTAAGTCACTACATTTTATTGTCTGGAAAAATTACAACCAAAGATTTTTTAAAGTATAGGTTACAAATTGAAAATTGACAATAATGTAGAATAATGAAAAAATTTTATTTTTCTGATGGGTCGTAAAATTTTGTACAAGTTTTCGAATTCTAGAAAAACGAATAGGGGAAAAATTGGGGAGGAAAATAGGAGTGGATTGCTTAAGGAGTTTTTGAGAAGGTTATTGGAAGGAAGGGTTGTTAGTCAAATGGCGTTAGGGAGGAATGATGACAGGGGTGATAACGGCAAGCAAGAGAGAAAAATGCAGAGGCATTGACAAAGTGAGGTGGAGGGGAAATTTGGGGAGTGGATATAGGAAGATTTGAAAGAAAAGTCGGAGGGGGTATTAACAGATGATTACAACCTCTTGGAAGAGATTCTTGGGGAAGAGGGGCTAAATGGAGAGTGTAAGGGGAAGAGCGGTATGAAGTTATATGGAAAATAGGAAAGCAGGAGGGAGAGGGCGAGTTTGATATGTAGAACAGGAGTTAAGAGAAAGTTGATGAAGTAGCGGGAGATGAACAGATAATGAAGGGGAAGCAGTTGGGGGGGGGGGGGGGGGGCCAAAAGCAGAAAGGGGGAGATGATTGAAAAGAGGAAGGAAAGTAGAAAATAAAATAATAAAGTAAAGAGGAGTGGAGTGAGAGAGATGTATAGTAGATAGGATGGAGAGATGAAAAGACCCTAATCTGTGAGAGAAGAGGGCTACAGGGATGAGAGTTGATGAGGAGGGGCAAACGTTTTGAGTGGATAAGAAAAGGAAATAAGGGAAAGTGGTGTCTCGTCACAAAATGTTCAAAGTTTTTAACTTACTACTCATTACAACACTAAAACTTGTGTTTTCATACCTCTTTAACAAAGTAATAAGAGAAATGAGCAAAACAATCATAACAGAAAGGAGTAAAAGAGTTTCAAAGGATTTTGCTCGTTGTTTAGTGAAAGGGCAATGTTGAAATACGAATAGAGGGATATTTAGGGGGAAGGGGCATCACGTGCCCCGTGATATTAGTTCATATATCGCGAGTAAACATGCAGAGGACGGAGAGTGTAAAAGTAGAGGTCCCGCGGCAGAGAAGGCACGTATTTGATGTAAACCACAATACCCACTCCCTTACCCCGACCCTCCCCAGGTCGTTTGCTCGGGAAGCATATTGAATCTTATGAATTTCTGACTCACGTGGCCAGTGAAAAATGTAATTTTGGACAATTTCTATTTGATGAAATTATTTTATTTTTTCCTCTCGACAAACATTTTCCATAGACTTCTCGACAGGAAATGTTTTCCTAGTTATCTCGTAGCAAAGCCTCTTCCTTTTTTCTGTGAGTCTCTCATTCCTTTTCCGCGAGTTTTATTCATAGCGTCGCGCTGCTAATAAAAAACTGCGCGCAGAGACATTAAACTGCTCATAGAAAGAACCATCTTCCCTATGAGGCTGTTAGATGTCCTGCGTATACGCTTTTAGGTACAAGAGCGTGTACTTGCTCGCTAACAAGTTATACATTATATTGCAAAAAAAAACATACAGAGATACGTGACCCGCTGCGGTGATCGTAAAAGTGGATTTTTTTTCCCCTCTCTCGTGCTCTCTCGCTCCTCTCGAGGCGATAAGGTGTGCCACTATAGTTGCGCAGTGTATATATCGTGTCGCACATTCGCACTGTGGATACAGGTAAGCACGTTTGCACTGACGAAAAAAGTAAGTACCGACGATGCACGTACCGACAAACTTGAATCCGAGTACGGTTTACGATCGCTTTATTCACGCCGGAACACGAGGATGTTAGCTCGCCAATTTCATCCGGATTCTTAGCTGAGACGACTCATTTTACTCTGCTCCCTTCCCTGATACAATAATCATGCATTCAGATGCTAATATTTTTTATTTTAGAAGCAAAATATCCCGTTTAATAAGGATTTTTTATGTGTTTAATTTATCTTAGATTAATTGGAGTATTCATGTAGGGACAGAGGGTTAAATTTTGAGAGGGGGTGTCACACTAGGGTGGCTCAAAAACACTTTTTTTTTAAAGGGCAACGACCCCCCCCCCATTTTTCCCGAATCCGGAAATAGAAAATTCCTAATTTTAGTTTTTCGTTTTTTCGATTTTAACTGCTGCCGGGTTTGACTTGAAGTTTCCCATGTAAAATGCATGGGGAAAAATCACTTTTTTCAGTTTTTGAAATAATTTTTTAGGGTTTGAAAAAATGTGATGGAAAAGTATGGAGGCATGTAGAGAATTATCCAACTATATTGGTCTATTGGAATAATTATCAACATTGCTTAATAATTTTCAATTATTTATACAAATGGAATTTGTTTACATTTTTTTTTTCAAAAATTCTTTTTTTTCCTAAAAATGATTAATATTGGTCTCGCGGAATATTTATCAACAATAATTTAATAATTTTCAATTATTTAAACAAATGGAATTTGAAGGTTGACTATATTGAGCTTTTCGAATATATTTTTTCAAAATAACTGATCTTTAATTTCATAATGTTTCTCAGTTTTTTTTGTTCAAAAATAGAATTTTTGCAGATTGACTTCATAATATTGTGTTTCTAATTATCTTCTTAAAAAATGGAATTTGTTTAAATAATTTTTTTCGAATTTTTTTTTCTTAAAGTTTGTTATCATTTCTTCAATGGAATGTTTATCAACATTTGTTAATTAATTTGCAAAGTTTTATACAAATTCCATTCGTACGAATAATTTTTCTTAAATATTTGTTTTTTTCAAGAAATAAGGCTTTTGTCTAAAAATTCGTCGAACTGGCAGTTTATTATCTTCAATAACATGAATTTCTTGAAGAATATTTTACAATTCTATAAAAAATAAATTATTATTGATTTTCAACCACCTTTAATTTGTTTAAATAATAATTTTTCCACAAATGTTTGTAAATTTTTCTTCATTCTTTCAACAATTAAATCTTAATTCTTAACAGGAACATATCATATTTGAATGAGTTTATACCTGTTCCAATTGTTTGAATAATTGATAATAATTTGATCATTGTTAATAAATATTCCACTAGACCAATAGTAATCAATAGTAATCAATAGTAATAATTTTTAGGGAAAAAGCGAATTTTCGAAATAAGAATTATTTAAATAAATTCCCTTAAATTAAATATTTGAAAATTAATACATTATTATTGATAAATATTCCAGTAGATCAATAGTAATAATTTTTAGGAAAAAAAAACAAATTTTCGAAAAAAAAATTATTTAAACTAATTCCATTTGCTTAAATAAATGAAAATTAATTAAGCAATGTTAATAAATATTTCAATAGACCAATATTAATAATTTTAGTTGAAGAACAGATGAGAATACAGTGCCCAAAAGTCGTTTTTATGGAGAATTGATATTTTTGGTTTTAAGGGTAGTTTGTCGTCCCATTTTTTCAAACACTAACAAATTATTTAAAAACTGTAAAAAGTGATTTTCCCCATACATTTTACATGGAAAACTTCAAGTCAAAACCGGCAGCAGTTAAAATCCAGAAAACGAAAAAACAAAAATTAGGAATTTTCCTTTTTTGGATTTGGAACCAAATGGGGGTGATCGTTGCCCTCTAGCATTTAAAAAAATTTTGCCATGCATTTTTGAGCCACCCTAGTATCACACAGTGGTAGCAGTACATTTTTTGGTTCAAAATATGATTGAGCCCATAAATGTTAACCGACTTGAACTTTTTTTTTAAAAAAAGATAGTAAAATGACAAAAAGAAGAGTCGAGGCCAATTTTCAAAAAAGATCCACATTTTTAGGGTTTCGTAGTAGAGGGCAAATGATGGTAGAGAAGTTAGCCGAAACTAGGGAAGGGAAAGTAGGGGAAGTATTTAGAAAGAGAGGAAGGGGAAATTACGTGGGGAAGTAAGGAGTGGAATAAGTGGAGGGAAATGGGGGGCAAAAAGTAGAGGAATTTAGTTGAGAAGAGGTAAGGATAAGGAAGAATGGGTAGGGTAGGTAGGGGAAGTGAGGGAAAGTTATAAGAAATGAGGGAAGGGAAGGTGGGGGGTGGGATTTAGAGAGATAAAGAAGGGGAAGTTGGGAGAAATAAGAGGAAGTGGAGTAAGGGAAGTATGGAAGTAGTGAACAATAAAGGGTGGGCGAAGGAGTCATAGGGAAGGGAAGTGAGAGAAAATCAAGGGAGGAAAGTATGAGAAATGGAAAGGAAATGAGGGGTGGATAATGAGGGGAAGGGGGGATGAAAAGGGGTGTAGAGGGAGTAGGGGAGGGAATGTATCGAAGGGGGTTATTTGATCGACTCCATTAACATCTGAATAGGCTACGAAACCATTTTTTGTAGACGCACGATGCCTACTTTGACTATTTTTTTATAAATAAACAAATATATACAAAAAATTGCCATTTTTTCAATTCGACCTTCTCGGTTCTTGTCAATGATGCGAAAATTTGTGCAGTTGTCTGAATTTGATAGAGCAACATTATTTGGAGATAATTCGATATAATCATTCAACAAACAAATTTGTTTATGAACAAATTATTTGCTAAAATTTTATTTTTGATCATTTCCATTATTTTCATACAATTATTCCTTATTTTATGAGTATTTCATTTAATAATTTCACCGTGATGAATATAATTTGTATTCGAATAATTAATATTAATAGTATGAACAAATTTTATTAACAATCAATGCAGAATTTGGGTGTTTCAGACGAAAGACTTTACAGTAATAGTAAAATTTTTTAATCATCAATTTATAATTAGTGCTTAAATAATCATCAAGTATTGAATTAAATAATATACAAACCCTGAAAAAATATTTTTCTAGTCAAAAAAATGTTCCAATTTTCATTTGTTACAAAATTTGTTTATAACAATCATATTCATTGTTTAATCATGTCTAGTATTCAAAATGTCTTGTATGAGTCAAGTAGAAGTACTAAATCGAAAAAAAATATTTTGTCAAGAACACCCTAATTCTGGATTTGTTAATATTTGTTTATAACAATAGTTGAATTCATCAATCTATATTTAGGGCTTGAATCACCATGATGTATTCAATTAAACATACCAACACTGAAGACAATATTTTTCTAGACTAAAAAATGTCTTAATTTCTCATTTGTTATAAAATTAGTTTCTAACCATTATAACATTTATTGTTTAATCATGCCTAGTATTCAAACTGTCTTGTATCATTGTATTAACCATATTATAGTCTAGTGTCTTCCGAATAAAATTTTTTTCATCATGGTAATATTATGAAACTAATTACTTATAAAATAGGGAAGAATAACTTGAAAATAATGAAAATGATAAAAAAATCAACTTTCAAGAAATAATTTGTTCATAATTATAATGTTTTATTGAATGGTTAATATCGAATTATCTTCAGATAATGCTGATTTATGAAATTCAGGAAATTGCATAAATTTTAGTATATTTGCCTGATATATTTATTTCTTTATAAAAAAAATATACCTTTTTTCAAAACTAAGCCCGATAATTCACTTTGGAATCTTATGACATTTTTTTAAACAAAGAAAGTTTAAATCGAATGATATTCTTAAGCTCAATCGTATTTTGAACCAAAAAAATTCTTTTTTCCACTGAGTGTCGAGAGATCATAAGATGAGGATGACAACAAAAAATATTGATCTTTTTTTTTACTCGTGCCAACGCTTTAAATTTTTGCTTGAAGATCTTACTTAACAGAGTTGTAACTTTTGAAAAACTACCCCATAATTATTATTTCTCAAGTCAACATTATTTTACATGCCGTAAACAACCATTTTTCATATTGGAAGCCTTGAAGGGCGAGCTTCCAAAAGTAATTTTATCAAATATAAAGAGGAAAAAAGAGAATAACTTTTCGTTGAAGATTTATAATTTTACAGGGTGGTACTTTGGAATATACAAATATTTTAGGGGTTAGATTTTCTAAAGGTTGTAAATTTAGGTATTTTGAAGATCATACACACTGGAATTGTAGCATTTGGAAGAATACCCTACACCTTGTTATAAAAAAGTAATTTTACATTCTTCAAACGACAATTTTTCTCTTTTAGGACTTCAGGATATTTTGACCTATAAAAAAAAAAAAAAAATTTGGTACATTTTTCTCTAAGGGGTATAATTGTAAAGGATAAGCATTATTCAATAAAATCAGGTGTACTTTGATGCAATAAGTGCCTCAATTTTTCATCTATTAAAACCCGTACCCCTGAGAATTATTCTTGTTTAAAAAAAATCACACATATTCTACCTTCCTTCTATACGGAAGTTTTTTATTATAAAAGGGGTATATTGCTTAGGAGTTGGTAATTATATAGGGGAATTTGTATGGTTGTGCTAAGGTGTTAAGAAGTGGGGGGTAAAAATGCTGATGGGAAGGGGTATGTGTGGGATTAGGGGTAGAGTTTCGAGGGATAAAAGAGAAACAAGCTTGATGTAGAAGGAATATTGTATGGGAGGGGGGAGGATGGTACATGTGGTTTGGGTTGATTGAATAAGGTAAGATAAAGAGCATTTTGGAGAGGGGCTAAGGTTTAGACTCGGGGTTGGTGGGTCAGAGGGTCATACGGTCAGAGGGTTGGAGGGGCTCGATGGTGAAAGGGGTGGAGGCCTGAGAGGACTGGAGTACTAGAGCAGTTGATGGGGATGTAGGGGTTGTTGATTGTATAAGGGTATTTGGGATTTGAGGGGAGAAAGACACAATTTTTTAGGTCCTAAAAATTGAAGAATCTTAACTAGGAAGACACTATAAAGAAGGTTTGAATAATTTTTGGGAAATCGGTCGTATATTTTCACTATAAGGAGACCTAAATCTGTTTGTATGCAAAGATTGATGCGCTGAGTGATGCTACACACCTCCGTCGTTACGGGTTACGTCAGATTGCGGTAGCAGAAGCGGTAGCTCGTTTACTAATTATTAATAAACTAATTGCGGCTTCTGTGAGTGCACGCCCCTCTCACGTAAATCAAAACGGCGCGTCGCGATGAATGCGGGCCCCTCTTCACCCAGCTACCAATCATTTTTTAATCTTCTTCCATACAATCACATTTTTAGTTAGGGGTCCTCTATAATCTACGATACCACATTTAGGCCATCCCCCCCCCCACGCACACTTGCTGGCAATCGTAGTTTTGTCTTACACCCCCCCCCCCCCTCTGGGAAAAGTATCGTAGGCCAAAATTCTATCAAAGACATAGGAAAGAGGATGGTTTTTCACGAAAATAGGGTAATAATGGAGGAATAAATTCTTTGGAAGAAAATTAATGTAAACAAAATATTGGTTTCAATATAACCATTTCTAACCAAGAATGAAATAATAAAATTTTCAGATAAAAAATTAATTTTCATAAAAAAACGAATTTTCAACGAAAAAGTTTAATTTTGAACCAAAGAGGTTAATTTTGAAAAAATATATAAAGAAGATGCATTTTTAAGCAAGTAGTTAACATTCCAACCAAAAAGATGAAATTCACAAGAAGAAGATCATTTTTCTACCGAAAATGGAATAATTTCATTTTCAGTATAAATAATCATTTTTCAAACAAAAGATTAATGTTTTACTAAACAGTTGTATTTTCAACCAGAAAGGATGCATTTTTAAACAAAAAGATTAATTATCGAACAAAAAAATTAAATTTTTAACAAAATATATATGAATCTTCAATTAGAAAAATCAATTTTCAATTAAAAACTATCATTTTCCAACCGCAAATAAAATATTTACACTGTTACAGAAAAAAATCTTAACCAAAAAAACCCAAATGATGATTTTTAAACCCAAAAAATTATTTTTCTAAAAATGGAATATTAAATTCTATATCAAGGAGGTGAAACTTAATCAAATATGAATTTTCAACTATTAAAGGTTTAATGTTTAACTAAAGAGTTGAATCTTTAACTAACAAAATGAATTTTCAATTGAATACTTGAGTTTTTAAATCAAAAACCTGAATTTTCAACCGAAGAGTTTAATTTTTTAACTAAAAATGAATTATTCAGTAAAAGGATTAATTTTCTACCAGAAAACACAAACTTTCAACAAACTAGATCAATTTTTAACTGAATAGATACATGTTAATGAAAACAGTTATTTTTTTAATCGAATAGGTAAGCAAAAAATATGCACTTTTTCAAGAAAGTTAATTTTCAACCGAATAATTTAATTTCACTGAATTGTTAAATCCTCAACTAAAAGCAGATTAATTTAGAATCCAACAGTTGCACTTTTAACCAAAAAGGATGAATTGTTAACCAAGAAGATTATTCTGCGACAAAAAAAACGAATTTTCAACAAAACAGTTACATTTTCAACCAAAAGAGATGAATGATCAACTTAAATGATGAATTATCAAAAAATGTATTCTCAACAAAAAAGTTCAACTTTATTGATTAAGTTCAATAATTAATAAATTCATTTTCTAAAGAATGAAATATTTAAATTTTCAAACCAACCAGATGAATCTTTAAAAAATAGATATTTTTAATAATCAACTTTAATGTTCACCCAAGTAGTTGAACATTAATCTTCTCAGTTGAAAATTCATTTATTTGGTTAAAAATGTAATTATTTTGTTGAGAATTCATCTTTTTCGGTGGAAGAATTTTTTTTTGGGTTGAAAATTAAACTATTTAATTGAAAATAAACTCTTTTGTTGACAAATCATATTTTTGGGTTGAAAATTCAAATGTCTTGTATACACTGTTAGAAGTAAGTTCATGAAATTTCATGAAACTGTTAATGAAGCATTTTACACTACGGTTAGTGAAAAACTCATTGAAATTTGATGCAACACTAAAATTTGAATAGCCTTATTGAAATTTCAATGTAAGTTTTGAAACTATTTCAAGAGGTAGTGCATTGAATTTTTTATAAATATACATGAATATCCTGTGGATATTCAATGTATATCACATACAAAACTTCTGAATTTAATTTCATGAATTATTTTTAAATTTTGTTAATATTTTAATTCAGGTTTATTAAATTTAATAAATATTGTTACTTCATTTACAATGCATGTTTATAAAATTTACGTAAAACACAGTGAAATTTATTCAGCCACCAATAATAGTTTATGTACAAGAAATTGAAACAACTTTCAGAGTCAATTTTATGAATATTCATTGAAAACTGACTGAAATTCCAGAAAATTTCTAACAGTGTATAATTGGTCTTTTCGCTTTAAAATTTAACAACTTTGTTGAGAATTGATGTGTTTTCTTGAGAATTTGTGTATTTTTCAAAATAAAATTAATCCTTTTGCTAGAAAATTCATCTCTTTTGTTGAAAATTTAAATATTTGGATTAACTTGGATATTTTTTTTGATTTGGAAATTCAATAATTGCTAGGTTGAAACTTAAACTCGTTTGTTGAAAATTCATATTTTTCCAAGATTCACCTCTTTGATTTAAAATTTAACTTTTTTGCTAAAAATTCGTTTTATTTTCGTTAAAGAATATTTTTTTAACTGAAAATTTCACTATTCAGTTTTTAGTTAGGAATGTATCCTTTATAAGATAAAAATAAATGTATTTTGTTGAAAATTCGTCTGTTTGGATAGAAAATTAATCTTCTCTGTTGGAAATTTAATACATATATCGACTTGGAACCTCAGGAGTTTAACGTGTATCACATTGAAATCAATAATAGTATTAACATTAATTTTAGAAAAAAGTTATTCTTTCATTATTAGCCTACCATCGTCAAAAATCACCTTCTTACGTTTCTCTTGGAATTACGGCCCACCATACCTTTCCCAGGGTGGGCGGGGGTGTAAGACAAAACTGCAATTTCCAGAACCCTGGGGGGGGGGGGGGGTAGTGTTAATAAGCTCTGAATTGGTAACGTAGTTTATGGAGGATCCCTAAGAACTGATGAAAATCGATGGACCAACCATTTGATTTTCGGTATCAACTATCAAATCGGTATTTCTGCAGGTCGAAAGTTACTTTCACTCCCGTGTCTACCCTATAGCGTTGGTTACAGCGGAAATAATGTCGGTGCACTTTGTATGTGGGTGGATGAGGGGTTTAGGGGTGAAAAGCGTCGAAGGTAGGAAGCGCGCGCGCGACAGTAAGAGAGCCAGAGAGAGAGAGAGAGAGAGAGGAAAGGAGAGAAGTATGAAATAAGGGGTGAGGGTGGAAAAGGGGGGTGAGAGGGCCAGAATGGGGGCGAGAATATTGGTTGGCTTGTAATACCGAGAGTGGAGGAGGCAGGGACCTAGCGAATATTAAATATATTATTACATTCATTCTCATTTCCCTTTAGCTTCGGCATGCCTGCGCTCGCTTCATGCTAGCGAGACCTTCGAACAATACACTTATCCAAACAAGAAGATTCATTTTTTAAATGGTTATGACCTACTAAGTATTTCAAAGTAATCTGAAAAGAGCTAATCTCAAAAGAGCCTTAAAATGAGCTACAAAACTTTAAGAAAAGTAGATTTGTTTCGGAAATATTTACAGTCATTCTCAAGGTCAAACTAAGGGGTTATCCATTAAGAACGTTACCAATTTTGAGATATTTTTGAAAATTTGAAAGACAGGGTGATTTTCATGGTAAATCCATGAAAAAACTATGAAAATCATGATTTTTTGTGTTTATCTGAGTCAATACGCAAAATTTTGAAAAATCTTCCAAACAAAAGTTGTAAATCGCATTGAGATACACACTTTTTGTTTCAAACAATTTTTCCTTGGAGTGATATTTTTTGATAAAATTAGTGATATATCTGATGAATTGTAACAGATTTCAATGCAATAAGACTTCCCGCCCCCCATGAGATGTTGGTAAGGGGTACGGATTTGAACAACATTATTTCTGTAACCAGTCATACGGGTACCTTCCGCTCCACGAGACGTTGGAAAGGCGTAGGGGTTTGACTAAGATTATTTCTGTAATCAGACACAGGGGTGCCTCCTGCCCCCACGAGATTTTGGAAAGGGGTAGGGGTTTGATCAACATTATTTCTATAACTAGTCACTGTGGTGATTTTCTGCCCACCTCAAGACGTTGTAAAGGGGTAGGGGTTTCACATACATTATATCTGTAACCAGTCACAGGGGTGCCTTTCCGCCCCCCACAAGACGTTGGAAAGGGGTAGGAGTTTGATGAACATTATTTCTGTAACTAGTCACAGTAGTACTCTTCCGCCCCCCACAAGACGTTGGAAAGGGGTAGGGGTTTCACGTACATCATGTCTCTAACCAGTCACAGGGATGCCTTTCCGCCCCGCAAAAGACGTTGGAAAGGGGTAGGAGTTTGACATACATTATTTATGTAACCATTCACAGGGGTGCCTTTCCGCTCCCCACAAGACGTTGGAAAGGGTAGGGGTGTCACATACATTATTTCTGTAACCAGTCACGGGGGTGCCTTTCCGCTTCCCACAAGACGTTGGAAAGGGGTAGAGGTTTGACATACATTATTTCTGTAACTAATCACAGTGGTGCCTTTCCACCCCCCACAAGACGTTGGAAAGGGGTAGGGGTTTGACATACATTATTTATGTAACCATTCACAGGGGTGCCTTTCCGCCCCCCCCCCCCCCACGAGACGTTGGAAAGGGGTATGGGTTTGATTGGCATTATTTCTGTGACAAGTCACTGTGTTGCCTTCCCGCCTCCACGTGACCTTCGAAAAGGGTATATGTTTGACCAAAATTATATTTGTGACCAATCACAGGGGTGCCTTCCCGCTCCTTATGAGATGTTGGAAAGGGGCGTGGGTTTGAGCAACATTATTTCTGTGAATCTCTCGTCGCCACACAGTAATGAACAGCAAAAAGAGCTGACGGTCAGATGTATCAATAATTTTTCTCGGAAACTATCACTCGCGCAAAAAAATGCATGCAACGAAAAATTTGTATCATGATGAGCTTTACAACTTTGCTTGGAAAGTTTTGCGAAATCTTGCGTGTTGGCTGAGATAAACTCAAAATGCAATGATATTTGCGGGTTTGTTTTTGATGAAAATCGATGTCTCATTAATTTCCTCGAAAAATATCACTCGCAGAAAAAACACTTCAGAGAAAAATGTGTACCTCAATAGGAGCTACAACTGTTGCTTGTAATATGTTGCAAAATTTTGTATATTGGCTTAGATAAACGCAAAAAACCATGATTTTTATGGGTTTTTCATGGTTTGACGATAACAATCGCCTCGTCGCAAATTTTCACTATCATAATCGTAATCAGCGCGTCAAAATACATAAGTATACGGAGCTTAAATAAAATCAGAGAATTCATCTGTTCGGAACTGCACCCGTATTTTCAACAAGGGAGATTAAGTTTCTGAAAAAAAAATAGTTTTCAGAGAAAATACAATCATGAATTTTCTACCAAATAGTTGAATTTTCAACTTATGAAGAATACATTTCTCACAAAAAATGGAATAGTCCTCTTTTCAGACGAAAAAGTTAATGTTTAACAAAAAATTATAATTTTAAACGAAAGAGGTGAATCTTAAGAAATATGAATTTTTAACAAACTAATGCAACTTTTAACCAAGTAGTTGAATTTTGAACTAAAAAAGTTAAATTAATTACCAAATAGCTCAATTTTTAACCAAGAAGATGAATTTCTCAGCAGAGATTAATTTACTACCAAAAAACAAAAATTTTCAACGAAATACATGAATCTTCAACAAAATTGTTAAATTTTAATGCCAAAACGACAAATCACCTACAAGACGTTTAAATATTCAACCTGTAAATGTGATTTTTTTACAAAAAAGTTCATTTGCTACCAAAAAGCTAAATTTGTATAAAAATAGTTTAATTTTCAAACAAATAGTTGAATTCAAACCAAAAATATGTATTTAAAAAAAGTTAATTCTCAACCGAATAGTTTAATTTTCTACTGAATTGTTGAATTTGCAACCAAACTAAGTTAATTTAGACCCTAGCAGTTGCATTTTTAACAAAAAAGAATAAATATTCAACCAAGGAGATTAAATTTTCATCAAGGAAGATGAAGTTTTAAGAAAATACATGAATATACAACTAGAAAATATAAATTCTGAATGAAAAATATCAATGTTCAACCAAAACGGGAATATTTAAATCGTTAGTTTAAAAAATTAATTCTCAATAATAAAAGTATTTCTAACAAAATAGTGACATTTTCAACAAGAGAGATGAATTTTCAACTAAAAAATGATAAATCTTGAAAAAAATGAAATAAAAAAAAGCTCGACCGAAAATATGATTCTTTAACCCAAAAGTTCAAGCTTCTTAAATTGGAATAGTCAAATTTTCAACCAAGGAGGAAAGTCCAAAAAAATATGAATTCTTAACATACTAGTTTAACTTTCAACCAAATTGCTAAATTTTTAACTGAAAAAGATGAATTTGTAAACAAATAGTTGAATTTCCGACCAACCAGATGACTTTTTCAACAAGAAGATTAATTTTTTTCCAAAAGGCACGAATTTTCAACAAAATACATTGATTTTCATCAAAATTATTTCATTTTGAAGCCAAAAGGACGAATTATGTACAAAAGGGTTGAATTTTCAATCCATACTATGACTTTTTAACAAAAAAGTTAATTTTTTACTAAAAAGTTAAATTTTCATTAAAATAATTTAATTGTGAACAAAAAAGTAAAATTTCCAATGAATATTTTTATTTTCTACCAACAAATGAACAAAATCAAACCTGACGAATTAAACAAAAAATATAAATATATAATATATAATATAAATATATACATAAATTTTCTACCAAGAATGGAATAGCTACCGTGTTAGTTAAAAAAATCAATTCGAACAAAAATTAACAAAAGAGATGCCTTCTTAAACCAAAAGGATGAATCTTAAAAAAAATAATTTTCAACAAAAGAGTTCAACCCAAAAGATGATTTTTCAACGCAGAAGAATAACTTTTTTAAATTTCGAATCGTATGTCGTTCTTCCAGAAATTTGACTTTATTTTTGTTTTGTTATTTTTTAAAGATTAAAACAAAAAAATTATTGATAACGAATTGAAACTCAAATTGAATGTAATATTTCTTTTTTGGCTTAACAGTCAGCGGCGTAACAGCTAAAACACCCGAACTTTCCAACGCGTTTTTCTCGAAACTACATTTTTCAAACCTGCGACCATGATTTCTCAAAAACGGTTCCATCGATTGCTTTCAAATTTTAATGATACATTCAGCACACGTACGGCTATCGTCGGAACTAGGATTTTTGAAAAATATTGAACCGTTTTTTTTTTCATAAAAAAATAGTCGCCGAAAAGCATGAACTTTAGGGTCTTAATGTTTAAAAGCATATACAAAATTGAATTTTCAAGATTTTCAAAAAATCCTAGTTCCGGCGATAGCCATCCATCTATAGATTACCATCCAATTTTGTTTTTTGAATTCGGATAAGCCACTCTGACAGAATTATGGTCGCCGTTTACCTACCTTTTTTTATATGGTTGCCATTCGCTCAATAAAACTCGCGATCAAGATCATATTTTTGCATACAAAAATTCAGAGTTACTACTAAAGAGTAAATAAATATATACACTTAGAAAACGATTTGGTTGAATCAAAAATATTTTTGTTGGTTCAACCATAGAATTTGGTTATTATATGGACAACAAAATATTTGGTTGACCCAACTCAATTTTTTGTTGGTTTAAACAAAATCTTTTGGTACTTGGAGTATTTGGTTGATTCAACCAAAAAAATTGGTTAGGTCAATCAAATATTTTATTGAATCGGCAAAAATTTGTTCATTTTAACCAAATTTTCATGTATATCCAACAAAACAGTTTGTTTGGTTCAAGAAAAGTTTTTTTCTGAGTGTAGTAAAAATTTGGAAGCTCTGTGTTTTTTCATTTCGCTACAAAAAATTCCGAAAAAACCTTTCAAAAAAGGCTTTCACACGGGATGACCCCCTTAAAATAAGCTACAAAAGATTTATATGTAACTTTTTTTTCGGAAATACTTGCAAAGTCATTCTTAAGGTCAAGGTAGAGGGAGACGTATCATCGCCGCTAATCAGTTGTCTTGTTTGAAATCTAGATGACTAAACATTAAACATGTAAGCAGATGTATCAAGATATGCCTTTTGTCACCGAGATCTAAAGATGTGTGTTACTGTAAGTGGCGCAAGGGCGGATCTGAATTATTTATCTTTCTAATTAGCATAGGCATGACTCATGTATTTGTCAGCTAAGCGATAAACGATCGACCGATATTCCTTTTAGACGGAGGTCAGTGCATCCGCATCGACTCGGCATCCAAAGCAAACTCGGTTCTCCCAAGGAAATAAAAATAGCAAATTTATTATGGTCTTGGCGGTTACGTAAAGGGAGACGAACATGCCAATAACAGCTCAGTTATAAATTGACGCAATTTACCGAAGGCGACTAGTACTTATGTACAAATCACGTTTACTAAACGTGAAGACACTTCATTTTGCAACCGGATTTTCATCGCTTAGACTTATTCATAATTACCGGTTGTCAGTGCTCATAAATAGAATTGGAAAAATGGGCTAGGTGAATACTTGGCTTTTGTGAGCGTTGAATGAAGACCCATAATAGGGGCCGTCCATAAACGTCCATAAAATCTACCAAAAGAGATGAGTTTTCAAACCAAAATCAATCTCAAAAAAATGAATATTCGAGAATAAATTAATTTTGAAACAAACCGTTCCATTGATAACCATATAATTAAAGATTTTAGCAAAAGGCACATATTTTCACCAAAAAAAGTTCATTTTCAGTCAACAAAGATGAAAATTCAATCAAGAAAGATGACTTTTATACCATAAAAGATGAATTTCCAATGAAAAAGGACGAATTTTTAAACAAAATAGTTTAATTTTCGATCAAAAAACATGACTTTAAGAAAATAGTTTAATTTTTAACCGAATAGTTTAATTTTCAAACTACAAAGATTTGCAACTAATTTGTAAATTTCTAAACAAAAAATATGAAAATTCTACCAAAGAGAGTTATATTTTCGTCTAAATAGTCTAATTTTTGAGCCAAAAAGACGAATTTTTTAGAAGGAAATTGAATTTTCAACAAAAAAGTTTATTTTCGACCAAGAAAAATGACCCTTCTACCCTGTTAAATGAGTTGAATCAAGTAAAACTTTCGACCAAACAAAGTTACTGTAATAAAATGGTTTAATTTTTTGAAAAATAATTACATTTTCAACAAAATAGTTGGATTTTTAACGAAGTAATTGAATTTTTAACCAAAAAAGATAAATTTTTAACGAAAAGAAGATTGTTTTCCTATAGAAAGGCGAATTTTCGAAAATATACATGAATTTCCGATAAAAAAGTTGAATTTCGAAATGTAAAAAATACATTTTTTAACTAGCTTTTTAATGCTCAGAAAACAAAAAAATAATAAAATTCTTCCAAAAATAGTTACATTTGCATCAGAATAGTTCAATTTTCAATCCGAAAATCCCAACTTTCTAGAAGACAATTCAATTTTCATTCCGAGATATTGAATTTTCAACAAAAAATTTCATTTTAAACCAAGAAAAATTACTTTTCATAATACGCGCATCGAAAGCTCGACTTTCGTTGCCTCTCGAGTTGAATTTTGGTTGAATTTTTAAACTGTAAAGATAAATTTCCAAACAAGAAGATGAATTTATCGACCAAAAGGCGAATTAAAAAAACAAACATGAATTTTTAACCAAAAGATAAATCGCTACATTTTTAGATTAGGAAATTATTTTCAAACAAAAAAAATTCTTATTTTCGACCAGTTGCAAAAAGGCAAATTTTTAAGAAAATAATTGAATCCTCAATCAAAAAGATGAATTTTCAACAAAGCAAATTAAATTTCTACGCAAAAAGTGAAACTTTCAATCGAAGACATGAATTTTGAAAATCGTTTACTTTTAAAGCCAAAGACGAATTATCTATGAAACAATTGAATTTACAACCCAAAAATATGATATTTCATCAAAAAAGTTCATTTATAGCAAATAAATAAATTTTTAAATAAATAGTTTAATTTTTACCCAAATAATTACATTTTGTACCAAAATAGTTCAATTTTTAACAAAAAGTAGGATTTTTCAACAAAAAAGTTAACTTTCAATAAAATTGTCGAATTTATAAGCCAAAAACATGAATTTTCTAAAAAAACATGAATTTTCTAAAAAAAACATGAATTTTTTACAACAAAGTTGAATTTTCATCTCGAGAATATGATTTTCCAACAAAAAAGCTCATTTACCGCCAAAAATTACAAATTTTAACCAAAATGATGAATCTTCAACGGAAAAATAAATTTTCAACGAAAGTTTTCGACATTCAACCAAGTGGTTGAATTTCTAGTCAAAAAGAGCATTTTTTAACTGTAAGAAGATTAATTTACTACCAACAAAGACAAATCTTTAACTACTGAAGTAGATACACGAATTTTTTAACAAATAGTTGAATTATCAACTAACAAAGATCCATCTCAATCCAAAAAGATTATTTTGCAATCAAAAAGATTAATTTACTACAAAAAAGGACGAATCTTCAGCTACTGAAGTAAATAAATGAATTTTTAACCAAACAGTTGAATTTTTAACTAAAAATGATAAATTCTCAACCAAAAATAGACTATTTAAATTAACAGTTCAAAAAATTAATTTTCAACTAGAATTGAAACGAATTTTCAAGAAAATAGTTCAATTTTTAATCAGAAGGATGAATTCTGAGCCAAAAAAATAAATTTTTGACTAAAATAGTTCAATTTTCAACCATTTAGTTCAATTTCGATAAAAAATTAGTCCAAGTAGGCGATATGCGCCTACCAGAAAGGGTTTTGTAGGCTATTATTAAGTCATTCTAATCTCCCCCTTTCTTTCCCCTTTCTTCTTTCCTCCTCTGCTTCCCCTCTTTGCCCCTCATCTCATAGTGAATCTTGTCTCGTGACCAGTCTCGAATTTATTCTCACCTGAAAATTCTCATGTCGAGTCTTGTCTCGAATCACATCTTGAATCTCGTCTCAAACATTATCTCGAATCTAGTCTCGAATCTCGTCTCGTCTCAAATATCATCTCGAGTCTTGGTTAGAATCTTATCTCGAACCATGTCTCGAACCTCGTCTTAAAGCTCGCATAGAGCCTCCTCTTGAATCTTGTATTGAATGTCATCTTGAATCTCCTCTTGAATATTGTCTCGAATTTTGTATAAAATCTCGATTCACGTCTCGAGTTCCGTGAAAAAAGAAAGACGGACTAACACCCGACCATAACTATAAGGGTTTCTGCCCCGGGGCTGCGATATCCTATAAAGATGATTTTGTAATGAAATAGTTGTATTTTTAACAAACAATTAAATTTTTAACCAAGTAGTATAATTCGTAACCAAGCGAGATTAATTTGGATCCAAAAATATAATAGTAGACTTTACAACAACAAAAATGAACTTTTAACCAAAATAGTTGGATTTTCATGTTGGTTTCTATTACCACAGTTTGCATTTATGCCAAAAAACAAGGCTTAGAAAAAACAGCCATGAGTGGTACTAAAATGAGATCACGGGTAGAATTCAGATTTATTTATCTTACATTGAAAATAACATCATCAAGTTATTCTATTTCTCAAAAACAGAAAATGCAAAAAATTTTATCGTGCAAAAGATAATTCTAGTTTTTCCAGTATGAAAAGAATTCTATCAATTTTGTTCAAACTTAGCATCACGAAACTAACGCGGAAACGTACTAAACATTATCTAAGTTCATACCGTTACGTTCAACAAACCCTCACTCCCTCCCCCCCCCCCCCCCCTCTCACCAATTGTACTTTTTGGCACGAGCCCTCCCCCACCCTCAAATTCTTAATGTAGTTTATGGACGACCCCATGGGAAATAATCCATCCTAGAAATATTTTCCACCCTAATCTAGTATTGTCATTTTTTTAGAGACAACAGCATGGCGTCCCGCGAATTTCCATAACCTCGCGCACGCACACAATTGAAAACGTGGCAGAACTCACGTCAGTGTCAGGGAGGCCAAAGTCCCAGAGTATATATTCACTTCCGGCAATAGATTTCCCTTTCCTGTGGCCCCCCTGACCCCTCTCCACGCCTGGCCGAGTAGCGTGGCGCCCGTAGTTAGTTAGGGGTTAGGACCCCGCTTGTTTGTAGATGCGGGATGAGGTTGGTGATGGAAGTGGGGGTGGGAGGAAGCCGGTGTACACAATCGAGCCATTGTGCTGCGTGATTTGTGAGGACGATTTTTTGACTTCCGTTCTATGGGGGGTCGAACTCACCGACTACCACCCTACACCAATCCTCTGTAATGGAGATGCAGCTAAATTATCAGAACGTCCCTGAAGTTAAGGGTTGATCAATTTATTGTGACAAAGCTCCACGGGAAAAAGTGGGACGAGGGTGAATCTTATTTTCAGTCCAGGTTTCGATAAAGTTAGAGTTGTACATTTGGATAGTGGAATGATTAGAGAAGTACCGATTTATCATTCAGAATTCTGCCTTCATTATCCCGAATTCAGTCTTCATCCTTTAGTATCCATTAATTATCATTCAGTATTCATCATCAATCACCCATCAATAAAAATTCATTATTAATCGATAATCATTCAGAATCCATCATTTATAATTCAAAGTTCATCAATCATTTATCTTTTGTAATTAAGCATTATTCAGTCAGAAGTCATCATCCGGAATTCAAGATTAATTATTCAAAAGCAGCCATTAATAATTCATAATAAATCTATCTGAATTGATTGTTAATCATTCATCATTCAGAATTCTACATCCAGAAGCCATCATTCATCGTCAGGAAGCCGTAATTTCTTCTCTTAATTCAGAGTCCATCATTCATCTATTAGAATCCGTCAATCATCAATCAAAATTCATTATTCATCGTTCACCGTCCTCGAATCAGAATTCAAAATTCATAATTTATCTTCTAGAATTCTCTCTTTATAATTCATTTCAGAATTCGACATTGAGAATCCAGCAGTCATCATTTAGAATTCATTGTTTCTCATTCATCATTCAGAATTCATCATTCACAATTCAACAATCGGAATGTATAATTCAGAATCCATAAATCGTGAAACAGAATTCATCGTTCATGACCCCTCATTCAGAATTAAAAATTCATCAATGATCATTTAGAATTTACTATTTATCATTCAGAATTCAACATTCAGAACCCATCATCCATCGTTCAGAATTCCCTGTTTAGAATTCATCATTCAGGATTCGACCTCCAGAATCTTACAATAATCAATTAGAATACATTATCAATCCTTCAGAATTAATCATTTCGCACGTTGAGGACAATAGTGTGACAACTCAAAAAAAGTTATTTCGAGAAAATCGACTTTGAAAATTTTCAGAGTTTCACATTGGGGAGATTTTCCTCCATAAACGTTGTTCCTTATAAAAGTCAACTTTCCTGTTAGTTGAGAGTATTTACCGAGCTACTTCTACCCTGTTAGCGAACTTCCGCTTAAAATTCGATGTGTTCGAATTTTTCAAATTTAAGTTTCGAGTTGTTTCAGTTTTTGATTTGTCACGCGGCACCTGTTGCACCTGCGGATGTCCCTCTGCTTTAGAATGATAGAGCTCGAAAAATGCTATCCAATAGTGGTACTAACTCAAAAATGAACTTTTTTGAGTTGTCACACTATTGTTCTTAACGTGCGATTTGTCATTTATCATGCTTTATGTAGAATTCAAACTTCATCATTCGTGATTTAATATTCACTTTTACAGAATTCATCATTGAGAATCAATAATTTTCCATTAAAAAATTATTACTATTCAATTATCATCCCTCATTTGAAATCCACCATTCCTGATTCAGAAACCATGCAAAATAAACAGAATGTATGATAGATGGATAAGAATGAGCACGGGTGCAGGGGAAATGAGGGGAAATTGGAGGAGGAGGGTGAGGGAAGTTATGCGTAATGAAGAGGGAGGGGGGGGGGAGGTGAAGTGAAGTGAGGGGAAGGGGGGGTGTAGGAAAATGAGGGAAATTAGAGAGCGGAAGTATTGGATGTGACTGTAAGTGATAGTAGGGGAAGTGTGGAGAAGTACGGAAAGTGAGAGGAAATTATGAGACGAGAAGTAAGGGTAAATCAGGAAGAGGAAATGACAAAAGAAATGAGTGGAGGGAAAGTAGGAAAGTTATACGTAATAAAAAGAGGGAAATCAGGTGCAGTGAGGAAAAAATAAGGGGAGGAAATGTAGGGAAAGTCAGGAGAAATGAGAAAGGGGAAATAGGGAAAGTGATTGTGAGTGAGGGCAAATAGGGAAAGTAAGATAAAGTAGGTCAAGTATGGGGAAATTATGAGAGGGGAAGAAGAGGAAGTAAGAGTACGTTAGGGGACGGAAAGAAAGAAATGAGAGGAGTAAAAGTAGAAAAAGTGCAAGGAAATTAGGGGAAATAGGGGGAGTTAAAGTAGGGGAATTCAGGGGTGACGAAGTTGGGAAAGTGAGGGGTGATAAGGAGAGGAAAGGAGGGTAAGGGAAGTTATGCATAATGAAGGGAGGAGAAGTAGGTGAAGCGAGAGAAAAATAAGGGGAGGAAATGTAGAAAAAGTGAGGGGAAATTAGAGATGGGAAGTAGGGGATGTGATTGTAAGTGAGGGAAAGTAGGGGTTTTGTGGTGAAGGAGGGAAAGTGAGAGAAAATGATGAGAGGGGAAGTATGCGTAAATCAGGGGAGTGAAAGAGAAAATAAATGAGAGAAGAAAAAGTAGGGGAAGTTATGCGTAATGAAGATAGGGGGAGTAGGTGAAGCGAGGGAACAATGAGGGGAGAAAATGTAGAAAAAGTGAGGGGGAATTAGAGATGGGAAGTAGAGGATATGATTGACAGTGAGGGAAAGTAGGGGTATGGTGGAGAAGGAGGGAAAGTGAGAAAAAACGATGACAGGGGAAGTATGAGTAAATCAAGGGAGGGAAAGAGAAAATAAATGAGAGAAGAAAAAGTAGGGGATGTTATGCGCAATAAAGAGAGGGAAAGTAAGTGCAGTGAGGGAAAAATAAGTAGCGAAAACTTAGGGGAAGTGAGGAGAAAATAGAAAGAGAAAATCGGGAAAGTGACTGTAAGTAAGGGAAAATAGGGGAAGTGAGAAAAAGTAGGTGTAGTAAGAGGACAAATAAGAGCGGAAGAAGAGGAAGTGAGGGTAAATTATGGCAGGGAAAGCAAGGAGAAATAAAGGGAAATGAGGGATGTGAAGTTAGGTGAAATAAGGCGTGGCGAAGTTGTTAAAGTGAGAGGCAATAATGAGAGGGTGATGGGAAAGTAAGGGGGAATTAAGGAAAATAAGGGCAGTAGAAGTAGGAAAAGTGAGGTGAAATGGGAGAAATGAACATAGAAGAAATTAGAGGCGGCGAAGTAGGGAAAGCGAGGGGTAGTGAGGGGAGGGTAAAGGAACAGTGTGAGAACATGAGAAAAAATTAGGGTAGGGAAGTCCTAAGGTGCTAAGGGAAGGTGTGCATAATGATGAGAGGGGGAGTAGGTGCAGTAGGGGAAAAATAAGGGGGGGGGTGTGGAGAAAGTGAGGGGGAATTAGACAGAGGAAGTGGGGGAAGTGACTGTAAGTGACAGGAAATCGTAGCAATAAGGAGAATTGAAAAGGGGAGGTAGGAGGGGAAGGAGGGGTAAATTAGGGGAGGAAAAGGGAGAAGAAATTAAGGCAAATTAGGGGTTGGAAAGAAGGGGACGTGAGGAGATATGAAGGCTATAAAACTAGTGAAAGTGAAGAGAAATGAGGAAAGTGAAAGTAGGAATAATCAGGTGCGGCAAAGTAAAGAAAGTGAGGGGAAATGAGTGTAGGGGAAGTAAGGAAAGTTAATGCAAATGAAGAGAGTAGGAGTAAGTGTGGTGAGTGAAATTGGGGGAGATGTAGGGGAATTAAGGAAAAATTAGGTAGTGGAATTAGGGAAAGTGAGTGTGAGTGAGGGCAAGTAGAGAAAGTGATTCGAAATGTGGCGAAGTAGGGGTAGGGAAGTACGGTCTGAGGAAGGGTAGGAGGGGAAGGGAAGGTTTAGCCTGGAAAGCGAGGGCAGGAGGCACTAAAAAAGGAGGAATTTGGGAAAGATGGAGGAGGTTCAAGTGATTGGAGGGCATAGGGGAATGCAGGGGGAGAAGGCAAGGAACAGTATGGGAGGAGGAAGTTTGAGCGACTTGAATAACGTTTTATGGGCTGTGAACTAATTTCTTGTTACTAAATTTATGAAGAGATCGTTTCTTAAGGTCGAGAACCACTGTGGGGCAATAACTCGGTATTAAAAGCTTGGAATGACGGTGCATCCACGTTATTATATTATACCGATTATACCTATAGGAAAGATATCATTCTTATCTCGCGATCCGATCGAAACTAATTTGATTTCAAAGAAACCTGCAAACCATGTGCCCTAAGAGTGAAAGTCCCTCGACAATGGAACGCGTGCCATGCGCGTGCGTTGATTCATGGAATGTTAAGCCGAAACGTCTAAGTCAAGGTCCGCAATTGATCCCTGAATTGAAAAAGTATTTTTAGCCAGGATTACATCTGCATTATTCTTTTTGGAAGTGCACTGCATTAGAGATGTACTCGAGCCAAGACATTTTTTGCTCGCGTCTCGAAATTTTCTTGAAAGACCGGAAGAAGGTCTTCCAATCCATTTGCATCGAATGGTACATCATTGATCCTCGAAAAAGTCTTTAAACTGACTTAGGATGTGTTCGTTGCTCTGTCCGTTGTTTGATCTCTTGCAAGGTGTATACGAAGGCGCTCGTTGGCACTCCCAAGGGATCTATTGACTTTTCGACGGTCGGGAGAGCCTCTTAAGTGCCTCGGAGGTGTCGAAATGCTCTTGAATAAATAGGGGTCGACTTCGAAATCCGGCTCGGAATACCAAATGAGTGATCCTCAATGCCCGAGAATCATGCGTGACCATGTGCACACTCGAAAACATTCACAAAAGGTTTTTTTGTTTCTGAAAGAATGACATATTGAAGGTCCTTATTCCATATATAGAGATTTCTTGGTATATTAAATATTCATTCTTATTTAACTGCAATTGACTTATAACTTCGACGCCATCTGGGCAAATACTAGCACAAGAGTTTATAAATAAGATACATTTTTTTGATATTTTATTGTTTTTCCCTGATGCTTACTTTTGAACTACACCTGTTCTGAATACAAAATTTCTTTTGTCTTCCAACTGCACCTATTCCAAATAAAGAATTATTTTTTTGTACTTCATTTGTACCTGTGTAAAAATTTATTTTTGTATTTTACCGGATCCTTATACAAAATTCCTTTTGTACACCACCTGATCATATTACAATTTTTTGTATCTGACCTGTTTAAATTACAAAATTGCACTTCGCCTCTACGTGTCCCAGTTAAAAAATTACTCTTCTACTGTATCTTTCTCACGTAAAAAATTACATATTCCGATTTCTGTTGAAAAATTACTACCCCTACTTTTTCAATTATAAAAATTGGGGTGCGCAAAATTGATGCGGATCGGGTTTGAAGGTTGGCCCGCAGACCCGCAATCAACCCGATAACCTGCATTCAACCCGCAGAACCGCATTCAACCTGACAACCCGCATTCAGCCTGCCAACCCGAATTCAACCTGCCAACCCGCATTCAACCTGACAGCCCGCATTGAACCCACAGACCCAAATTCAACCCAACAACCCGAATTCAACCTGACAACCCGCATTCAGCCTGCCAACCCGAATTCAACCCGCCAACCCGAATGCAACCCACCAACCCGAATTCAACCTGACAACCCGCATTCAACCCAAATTCAACCCGAATTCAACCCACCAACCCGAATTCAACCTGACAACCTGCGTTCAGCCCGCCAACCCACAAAACACAAAAACGCACAGTTAATTCACAATCAGCTTGAAAACTTGAAAAGCTTCGTAAATATAAGATTGACCAAATTGAAACTAAAAATTTTTAAAATTTATCAAAACGTAGAAAAATTTTGGAATATTATCAAAATTTCGATCTTTTTTCAGAACTTCATTACAATATTACCAGTTTATCGAAATTTTTAAAATTTCCAGACATTTTAGAAATTTTTAGAAATTATGGAAATTCATCAAAATACGGGTTTGCAGGCTGAAGGCGGTTTATCGGGCTGAATTCGGATTGTCGAGTTGAATGCAGGTTGGCGGGCTGAAGGCGGGTTGTCGGTTTGATTGCGGGTCTGCAGCCAACCCTTAAACCCGACCCGGCTCATCCGACCCGCACAAAACAGATAGATTACAAAAGTAATTTTATTAGGTGTTTGCAACAACAAAAAAATAATAACACGACCCACGCGGGTCAGGTTATTACTTTCTTGCACACCCCTAATAAAATTACTTTTGTAGTCTATCTGTTACAGTTATAAAATTACTTATGTACTTCACCTGTTACATTTACAAAATTAATTCTTTACTCCACCTGTTCCAATTATAAAATTACTTTTCTTCTCTACATGTTTCAGATCAAAATTATTTTCCACTCTACTTGTCTCAGTTAAAAAATCATTATTCTACTGTACTAGTTACAGAAACAAAATTATCTTCCTAATTTACTTCTTCCTGTTACAAAATTATAACTGCATTCTAGCTCTTTCGGTTCATGTGACAAAATTGCTATTGCACTCAAATCACTTTTTTAATCGACCTATTCCAGTTCGAAAACCACTTCTGTACTCTGCCTGCTTGTTCTACTTAAAAATTACTTTTCCGCTCAGTTATATCAGATACAACATTATTTTTCTACTATATTTGTTTGAGTTAAAAATTATATTTCTGCTGTTCTTGCTCCAGATACAAAATTACCTTCGTGTTTTCCTCTTTTCAGTAAGAAAATTATTAGCGTACTTTGAATAGTCCGAAATCTCTTGATAAATTACTACTGCACTCCACTTTTTTGGATTTTGGATAAAAATTACTTTCATAATCTACCTGTTTCAGTTATAAAATTCCTTTACACTATATTTGTTTGAGTTAAATTATTAATTTTCTGCTGCTTTTGTTCCAGATACAAAATTGCTTTCTGTTCCAATTGTAAAATTGCTTTCTGTTCCAATTGTAAAATTGCTTTCTGTACCAACTGTAAAATTGCTTTTATACTTTAATTGTCCCAGTTAAAAATTACTCTTCTACTATATTTTTTTCAGTTAAAAATTACTTTTGCGCTGCTTTTATTCCAGATACAAAATTATTAGTACTATTCTTTCCAGCAACAAAATTCTTAACATACTTTAAACAATTCGCTTTCTGTTTCTAAATCACAACTGCAGTCCAGCAATTTGGATTTCAATTGGAAAATTACATTTATACCCCAACTGTTTAGATCACAAAATTAATTTTGTGATCCATCTGTTTCAGTTGCAAAATTACGCCTGTACTTAACCCGTTCCAAATATAAAATTGCTTTTCTTTTCTACATATCCTACTAAACAATCCTTTTTTTACTATACTTGTTCCAGATAAATAATTACGTTTCTGCTCTACTTGTCTCAGGTAAAAAAATAACATTTCTATTGTACTGGTTGCATATACAAAATTATCATCTTTATAATTCACTTTTCCCGTTACAAAATAATTACTGCTCTTCTAGCCATTTCGGTTAATCATATTATGTATGTAATTCATTATATGAAATAGAATATAGATTCCAGATTTATAAATTTTGTTGAGTTGAAAAATTGCTTTTGCGATGCTCTTATCTCAGACACAAAATTACCTTCTTGCTTTACTCTTTCCGGCCCAAAAATTATTAATTTACTTCAAATAATCGGCTTTCTGTTACTGAATTACTACTGCACTCGAGCAATTCGGATTACAATTGAAAAATTAAATTTATACGTCTGTACTTCACCCGTTCCAAATACAAAATTGCTCTCATTTTGTACATGTCCCACTAAACAGTCCTTTTTCTATTGTACTTGTTCCGAATACAAAATTACGTTTTTGCTCAACTTGTCTCAGTTAAAAAAATACTTTTCTATTGTACTTGTTGCATATACAAAATTATCATCTTTCTAATTCACTTTACCTGTTACAAAATTATTACTGCTATTCTAGCCTTTTCGGTTCATCGTATTATATATTTCATTATATGAAAATGTATATAGATACCAAATTTATATATTTTTTTTTGAGATAAAAACTTACTTTTGCACTGATCTCATTCCAGATAAAAAATTACCTTTTTGTTTACTCTATTCAGCCTAAAAATTAATTATTGACTTTGAATAACCAGCTTTCTGTTACTGAATTACTATTGCACTCGAGCGATTCGGATTGCAATTGAAAAATTAAATTTATACCCCAAATGTTTCGATCACAACATTACTTTTGTAATTCATATGTTTCCGTTAAAAAATTACCTGTGTACTTCAACCGTTCCAATTACAAAATTGCTTTGATTTTCTGCATGTCCCACTAAATAAGCCTTTTTCTACTGTACTTGTTCCGAATACAAATTACGTTTCTCCTCTACTTGTCTCAGTTAAAAAAATACTTTTCCATTGTACTTGTTGCATATACAAAATTATCATCTTTCTAATTCCCTTCACCTGTTAAAAAATTATTACTGCTATTCTAGCCCTTTCGGTTTATCGTATTATATGAAAATGAATATAGATACCAAATTTATATTTTTTTTTTGAGATAAAAACTTACTTTTGCACTGATCTTATTCCAGATAAAAAATTACCTTTTTGTTCACTCTATTCAACCTTAAAAATTAATTATTGACTTTGAATAACCAGCTTTCTGTTACTGAATTACTATTGCACTCGAGTGATTCGGATTGCAATTGAAAAATTAAATTTATACCCCAAATGTTTCGATCATAACATTACTTTTATAATTAATCTGTTTCCGCTAAAAAATTATGTCTGTACTTCACCCGTTCCAAATACAAAATTGCTTTTATTTTCTACATGTCCCACTAAACAATCCTTTTTCTACTGTACTTTTCCAAATACAAATTACGTTTCTGCTCTACTTCTCTTAGTTAAAAAAATTACCTTTCTGTTGTACTTCTTGCATATACAAAATTATCATCTTCCTGATTTACTTTCCCTATTACAAAATTATTACTGCTATTCTAGCCATTTCGGTTCATCATATTATGTAATTCATTATATGAAAATGAATATAGATTTAAAATTTATTATTTTTTTGAGTTAAAAATGTACTTTTGCACTGCTCTTACTCCCGATACAAAATTACCTTTTTGCTTTACTCTTTACAGCCACAAAATTATTAATTTACTTTAAATAATCCGCTTTCTGTTACTAAATTACTACTGCACTCGAGCAATTCGAATCACAATTGAAAAATTAAATTTATACCCAAAATGTTTCGATTACAATATTACTTTTGTAATTTATCTGTGATAATAATTTGTAATTTAACGTGTGTACTTCAACCTTTCCAAATACAAAATTGCTTTTATTTTCTACAAGTCCCACTAAACAATCCTTTTTCTACTGTACTTGTTCCAGATACAAAATTACGTTTCTGTTCTACTTGTCTCAGTTAAAAAAATTACCTTTCTGTTTTACTTGTTGCATATACAAAATTATCATCTTTCTAATTCACTTTTCCTGTTACAAAATTATTATTGCTATTCTAGCCATTTCGGTTGATTATATAATATAATTCATTATATGAAAATGAACATAGATTCCAAATTTATATATTTTTCTGAAGAAGATGTCGCTCGTATATCTTTCCCTTTCGTTTTCTTAGCATCTCGTTCGGGGCATCCGCGAATAGGCGCTAAAATTAAATCATTTCCGAGACAAAATGGAATGAAAAGAAGCATTGACAGCCGAGTATTACGCCCACTTCCTGTATGGGCCAAGAAAGAAAGAGAGGAAATGCTTCAGGAAAAAAAAGTAAAGGAAGAGAGAGTGAGAGAGAGGAAGAGAGCGAGAAGAGAGGGAAGCGTCATGCCCCGTGAATGGGACCATTATCGGACCAAGGGCCCTTGCAACAATGGCCCTCTTTGAGAAATTTGACCCTGACGACAAATTTGTAAGCTTCAACCTGAAAAGAAAACATTAATCCCGATTTTATTTTTACTATTCTTTTTTGTTTCTTTAGTTTAAGCTGCTGCTGGATTAGCACTAGACGAAACAATATTATTCATACCAAGTAATGACTGCTTCATTCCGTAAATGAATAGCATAATGCTCATCATAATATGTAAGGTACAAGGCAGTTTAAAAACTACGGCACAGTATTTTAAACGCTTTGTCCATCCTGCCCCTACTTCGTCACAAATCATCACAGAAAGCTTCGAAGTTGAACCACCCAGGGCGACGTCACAAATACGACCCCCCACCCTTTTTTTTTAATCAACATTTTTTCTTCTATTTTATTAGATGAATGTCTAAAATAAAACACAGAAACTACAAACGTAATTTTTGAACATACTTCATAGGCCAAAGTCCTCACAAAATAGGGTGAATAGGGTGATTTTTCACGAAAATAGGGGAATGTATTTTTTAAAATAGAATTGATCTATAAATGCTATATCGAAATCACTATGAAACGCTTAAGATTTCCAGTCGAAATATACTGCATGTTCGCTTGCAAGTTAGAGCGCTTATAGAGTGTGCGTCTGTTGGTTCTCGCGCTTCACGCTCAATAATATATTTACCTGGCGCTACGCGCTCGGCTTGTAGTTCCCCACATTTGTGCACAGACTTTTTCAAACTAAAGGTGAAAGCATCGACAACTGTAATTAGGTGATTGTTAATTCTCATTCGTTAAAGCTCCTTTGGCTTCAACGAACACATTCTCATCACGTGCCTCATGATTCGCACTTGATTAAAGTGTGGAACGCGAACTTTTCTATATTATGTTCAACTTTATTATAATATATTTATGATATATCAATATTTGTACCTCGTTCTGGGACTGCTTATTCAGATATTGCAAAGTAAAGGCAACATTTTATTTTGCATGATTATTTAAATATTTTTTCCTATTGTGCATTAATTTTCATTCGCAGCTACCCTGAAAAGTGTATCATTGTCCTTTTTTAATTAAAAAAAGTGCGGATTCTATATTAAAAAATTTTATTAAACATTTCATTGCATCTTGCGTCGTTTTTCCATAAATTTTTTTTTCTTTCAATCTCATTTTTTATGAGTTAAAACCAAAAATGCGTATCCTAGCGTAACCTGGTTAGAAGAAAATTTGTGGATACAATTAGGGCGAACATTTTTATTGAATGCAATTTTATTGTAACTTGTGTCGTGTTTCGAAAATGTTAATTTTTTTATTTCGAATGCATTCCTATAACAAAAGTTCATGACAAATTTTTAGAACTTTTTTGTCAGAATAACTTTTTTCCTTTTATCTTTTTTCTTCTCTTGTGTCGTTTTTCCAAAAATTTCATTTTTTAATTTTATTTTTTACGATTGAAAGAAAATCTACTCGTCCTATCTAAAATAATTTGGAACAAAATTGTATATCCTTTTTGGATGAGCATATTTGTCTATTAATTTTTTGTCATTCCTTATGTCATTAAAAAAAATTATTTTTATTTTCAATATTATTTTTTACGAATAAAACAAAAACAGCGCGTTCCATCAAAAAATTATTAATAAAAAATTTATAGATCTTTTTTGGGTGTATAACTCTTGTTCATATATGCACTTTATATAAAATAAAATTTAAAAAACAATACAAATTTTATAATGGTAAAAACTTTTCTTGCTATAAATTTCAGTCTTTTTTCTTTTTGTTAATTGCTTCCAGTATACTCTAGTGATTTCTTCGATTGAACGATATTGTGTTTTCTAATATTTTTTGGACTAATTTTTTTCCATCTCTCCCTTTCACTTTTTACTTCCGGTTTCCGGAATGTAAACAGTTTAGATATATTTCATAAGTTTTCTTTTTTTTTTGTTTTATATTTAGAGTTTTTGAATAGAATTTTATCGAATTTGTGTCAAATTAAAAAAAAAAACTAATTGGATATTACCTTCTTTTTTATTTTGATGAAGTATCTTTTTTTAATTTGACGTTACAGATTGACTCCACCATGAGACAAATCACTGCTTAATTCGGACATGATTTCGACTCGCAAAACAAATCTCGCGCATACAGGTGATAGTTGGGAGTACAATCTAAACATGAATAATACAAACAATAAAGTAGCCTCGGAAAGGACTGAAACTCGGATTGACCAAAGGCATGCACACGGTAAACGTAAAGGTCGTGTTTCGGGCGATGAATGGAGACTGGGTGTTTGGAATGCTAGAGGAGTGAATGATCTTAAGATAAGAGAACTACGAGAAACTATGCACGTAAGGAAACTAGACATTCTTTGTGTACCTGAGACGAAGAAAAAGGGTCGCGAATTTATAAAAATAGAAAATGGGGTGTTGGAAGGCGGTTGTGAAATATGGTCAGGAGTAGATAGCGAATCACATCCTAGTCAAGGGGTCGGTTTAATTATGAATGAAAAAGCAAGACAGCATCTCATAGGGCATAATTTTGTATCACCCAGATTGCTATGGGCTAGAATGAAGGTAGGAATCAGAAGATTATTTATCATAGCGTGCTACGCACCAGTTGATAGCGATTCGAGGGAAGTTAAGGACGCCTTCTGGGACACTTTAAATGATACAATAAGTACTTGCGACCAAGGTGAAAGAATAATTTTGTTAGGAGATATGAACGGATGGGTCGGCGTCCAACGTCAGGATACAGATACAGGAGGGGTACTAGGTAATTTTGGGGATCCAACAAGAAAAAATTATAACGGGGAAAAATTAGTTAGCTTATGCTTAGAGAAGGACCTATTTATTACAAATACCTGGTTTCGACATAAAATGATCCATACTTACACCTGGTGTAAAGGAAATAACCGCAGTATAATTGACTTCGTTATTGCAGATGAAAGACTAAGAGAACTAGTTACAGATACAAGAGTCATGAGGGGGGCCGAATGCAATACTGATCATTACCTTTTAGTCTCCAGGATGAACTTAGGGTGGGGGTGGAGAAGAAAGAGAACCAAACAAACGAAACAAACGCGAATCAAGGTCGAAAACTTACAGAAACCGGAATTACGAATAGATTTTCAGAATAAGATAAACGAACGCATAGATAAGGCAATTTGGGAGTCGCTTGAAAGGAACAAAGATGTAGAAGGTGCGTGGGCTTTATTGCGGGATACCATTGTTGAAACTGCGATTGAAGTGTGTGGTATGGCGAGGGTAGGAAAAAAGTCTGGCGATGCGTGGTGGAACGATGAAATTGCGGCAGCCCAACAAGAAAAGAAAGAAGCGTACAAAAGAACGTTGAACATGACAGGTCTTAGCGATGAGGAGAGAAATAGACTCAAAAATGATTACAGACACAAAAAGAGAAAAATTAAACGTCTAGTCAAAGAGAGTAAAGAGAAAACCAGAACAGAAGAAGAGAACAAAATAAAAAACTGCTTTGAAGGAATTATGAAACTATTATTTAAAGAGATGAAGGGAAGTAAAAGTACAGAGTTTTTTAGCATGAGAAACAGCAAAGGTGAAATGCTATATGATATAGACGGGATAGTAGACGCTTTAAAAGACTCTTTTAAAGAACTATTAGGAGGTGAAGATATAGGGCAACAAAACTACGACATTGAACATAATGCAATAGAAAACCCAATTGAAAAAGTCAGTGTCACTGAGGTCAGAGATATAATTAAGAACTTGAAAAACGGTAAGGCTGCTGGTTTAGACAGTATTAGCGCTGAAATGCTTACATACGGTGGCGAGTACATACCTCACAGGTTGTGCGAATTGATAAATTTATGTTTCGAGACAGGAGAAATCCCAGACGATTGGAGAAAGGCGATTACTGTACCAATATATAAAAAGGGAGATAAAAACAACTGCAGTAATTACAGAGGTATCAGCCTACTAAGTACCGTAAGTAAAATATACTCAAAAATACTTATTCGTAGGGTAATGGAAATTACAGAAGAGAAGATATGGGAAGTCCAAAGTGGATTTATGCCAGGAAGATCATGTACAGATCAGATATTTAGCCTAAGACAGATCACAGAAAAAAGCTTGAGAGTAGGAAAGAAAGTTTTCTGTGCATTTATTGACCTAGAAAAAGCTTTCGACACGGTAAATAGAAGTAAACTTTGGGAAGTCCTTAAAGAGTATGGAGTGAATGGAGGGCTCCTACAAGCAATAAAAACAATATATACGGGTAGTAAAGCAAGTGTAAGGGTAAATGGGAAACTGAGTGACTGGTTCGATATAATGCAATGCGTGAAACAAGGATGCGTTATGTCCTCGTGGCTATTTATCATATTCATGGATAAGTGTCTAAGAACTGCCCTCTTCAACGAAAAAGGTATAGATCTCGAAACCGTGAAAGTACGTGGGTTGGCTTTCGCAGATGACAAGATTGTTGTGGCAGAATCAGTCGAAGACTTGCAAAGAATGTTGAATAAACTTAACACAAGCATGAAGAACATGTACCTCAAAATTAACGTGAATAAAACGAAAGTCATGGTTTTTGAGGGAAAAAGTGAGAAAACAATATGCAACATTGTCCTAAATGATGTGAGATTAGAACAAGTTGACAAGTACGTATATCTAGGTAGTCTATTCACTAGCGACGGAAAAATAGATGGGGAATTAGATAGGCGCATAAATAAGGGTAAGCAGGTTATCGGTAGAGCAGGATCCATCCTCACGAATAAAAACATATCAAAAAAAGCTAAAATGGCCATACATAATTCCATATTCGTACCAACTGTACTATACGGTAGCGAGGCATGGACTTGTCAAGAAAAGGACAGGAGAAAAATCAACGCGATCGGCATGAAACCTCTGCGCATAATATGCGGAAAAACACTGATGGACAAAGTCCGAAACGAGATAATCCTCAAAGAATGTGGTACAGGAGACACGCTAGTTGACATATGGGAAAGAAATCAATTAAGATGGTTCGGACATCTTGAAAGAATGAAAGATGAACGACTGACGAAGCAAGTATATAAAGGTAAAGTAAATGGCAGAATGCCCAGAGGTAGACCGCCGAAAGAATGGTTAGAATCTGTAAATGAGACATTGATCCGAAGAGACATAAGAAGTCATAGGAACAGATGAGCTTGCATGAAGAAATGCATGGACGTAAATGAAGCTAGAGTAGTATGCCAGGACAGAAATGTGTGGCGACAAATAGTTTATAAGCAGAGTGACAATAGAGTGAATGATGCCTGAAACAAAGACCTTGGATACTAATGGGCCCAAGTGGGGAACCATACATAACAATTTTGTGAGGCTCCTCACTTGGGGTGATCGCTAGAGAGATTGATCAGCAACCTGGGTCGGAGCAGTGTTGCGGAGTGAACGTGTTATTTGAATAAATAACACGAAAACTCCAGATCAATCTAAAATATCTATACCATAACACATATACCTATATACCTATCTACCTTATACCATATAACGACCTACTTTACACCTATATACCTATCCCACTACTTTCCAACCGAGTAAGTCACGCCTACCCCGAAAGGGAAATGGCTTAATGGTATAATAATAAAAAAAAATCGTAAAACTATTAATTTTTTTTTTTTCTGTATCTAAGTTAAAATTATGCTTAGTTTGTCGATTTTGACTAGCTTTTTTAATTTTCTCATAATGTTCAGTGATTTTAATTTTTAACAATTCTAATGTATATCTATTCTCTAGAAGTACATTTTGTACTGATTTAAGATTTTCCTTATGGTATTTTCTTTCGGCTTTTCCAATAAAATTGTTTATCATCACAAAAATGATAAAGGCCTCAATGAAACCTATTGAAAAATATGAATTCTCAATGAAAACCCCACCCCCTGGCAGTGTGAGTAGTTTTTGATTAATTTTCACAAATTGAATTTTTTATTTCGCTGTTTATTTTAATGATTTCCCTAATTAAATTAGAGCTCATTTGATATTGATGGAGCTTTCTCGCGAGTCGTGAGTGACATGCTTATAACGAATGGACAGCATCGAACTATGATTTGGTATTTAGTCACACCATTAGGGACCCATTAGTACTGATTACCCGTACAGGAATCGTAACATGCGCGCTTACGAATAGTAAATACGTGCACATGCTCGAATTCCGCATACGTCAATCGAATAGATTGCTCGTATACGCCTGTGTTCTGTTGCAATAACGTTCGATCATTACCTCGACAAATCGATACAAAAGAACTCGATTCTTGTTGACAGCTTTTCAGACACAGTAAATCATTCCTGCGATTCACAACTGTACTTTTACTCATTACATTCTTTCTTTAGATTGCGATTTTTTTCTTAATTATTACGAATTTCGATCTTGGAACGGCTACTTCGGATGAATGATTTTTAAAGAACATGCAAAAATCTGCTTCAGGCCGGATTTGAACCTGGGACTCGACAGAACTTTTCTGGTCCTTCGTAGCTACCTTTTGGTTTAAGTTCGGGTTAAGACAGATTTTTTCCTGTTTTTCAAGAATTATTTGTCCGAAGTAATCGATTGAATATCGAAATTTGTATTAATTAACAATTTTAAAAATTGGACGTTAACATCTTTAGGCGGTAATAAGCTATTTTTTTATTTATTTCCGAAAATGAGTTCACACGCCCCATGAAAAAATAATATAGTTAACTCAGTATATGCCTGCAATGATTTTCCTCAACCATGAATTTCTTAAAAAAATTTTCTAGATTCTGGAAAAGTCATAAAAAATAACTTCAAAAAATCAGCATAGAAACAAATAATGTTCTGCCGATTAGAAATATTTCAAGGGATTTTAAAGCATTTCAACGAATTTTTAGAGAACTATAGGGAATAAATTACATTTTATTCTAAGACTTCCTCTGCGGATTTCGACAGTTTCAAGCGATATGAAGGAATGACATGAAATTTTAATGTACATGAAAGATTTCAAGTTATTTAAAAAGATTCTAAAGAATTTCAAGAGATTAAAAAAAATCAAGGGATGTCAAAGAACTTTGTAAGATTCCTAAAAATTCCAACAAATTTTACAAGACTTAAGGGATTTTCGGACCTCCAAGTATTTCAAAGGTTTAAGGTGATTTTATGAAGTTTAAGGGATTTCAAAGGATTCCTAGACAATTTTTGGGAATGAATTCAATTTATTTTACAAGAAATTTAAAATTATTTTTACAGATGTTACTGTTTCAAAGATGTCAAGAGATTTCTACGAATTTCAATACTTCTAGAGATTCGAAAGGATTTTCTTGGATTTCAATGAAAGTTATTGTTGAAATTTAACTATTTTTGTGATTACGTGTCATATTACAATTAAATGGCTTAGTACGTTCAACTTCCAACCCACCCAGTAGAATTTATAAGAAAAAATAATTTTCCACCGAAAAGATTAGTTTTGTGGCAAAAAAGACAAACTTTCAACGTAAAAAAGATAAATCTTCAACCAAACTTTTAAATTTGCAAGTAAAAACCCCATTTAATTTTTTTAAATCAAATTTTCAACCAAAGAGATGAATTTTCAACCAAAATCAGGAATCTCTAACCAAAAAAATGAATTTGTTATAAAGTAATTCAATCAAGTAGTATTTGCAATAAAAAAGGTAAATTCTCAACAAAAAATGTAATATGTAGTTGATATTTCAATTGAAAAGATTTCAATTTCAAATCAAAAGCAGTTCATATTTCAACCAAAAAGATTTTAATTTGAAATGAAAAAGTGGTTGAATTTCACTAAAACGTTGTAATAGCAGTGACAAATATTTTTTTCCACCAATAAAGACGAATTTTCAAACAGATAATTAAATTGAACAGAAAATATAATTATATATAATATAATTGAATATAATATAATAATATAATAATATAATTTAATAATAAATTATTAAGAGAGAAAAAATAATTTTTCACGAAGTAATTCACCTTCCAATCACTTAGTTGAATGAAAAAAAAGAAAATGAAATCAGAATAAACTAGTAAAATTTGCAACCAAACAGATGATTTTTCAAGTAAAATAATGAATACGTACCCTAAAAAAATTGATTTCGAATGAAGAAGCGAGAATTTGAACCAAGTAGTTGATTTTTTAATTTAAAAAATATGAATTCTCAACAAAAAATGTAATAGTTGATATTTTAGCCCAACATTTTTGTTACTTCAAATCCACTAAATCCACTAAAAAAAATAAGTAATTTCTAATGATCTAAACAAATCCACTTTTAATGATGTGATGAGTAACTGTAACTAATCGAATCAATATTTTTGATTGATGTAATCCGTAACTTTCAACGTGTTATGCAGTCATTTAAGGTTAATTTAAATCATTTATTAAAATGTAGGAATTGAATTAGGAATTTTAATGTAGAAATAATCAATCACTTTGATTGATGTAGTCAGCAATACTAACTGATTCATCTGTTAGAATGTCAGTTTGGTCAGTGTATTTGTTTTTTCATTCAACCGCCCCTCCCCCCGTGTAAAAGATATTACAATTTTCTTCCACCTTACCCCAACATATGTTACGTCTTTTTTGAATGGCTTTTAAAGGAATGGTTTATATATCAAAGGATTTAAGGGTTAGTTGATGGAGGGGCGTGACGAGAAAGCTGTGGATTTCCGGAAGTGAAACATGAGATGAGTTAAGGAAAGCGACAAGGGGACTGTGAGAGGGGGTACGGAAAGGGTAAGTAAATAATGGAGGGAGGGGTAAGAAAGTAAGAAGGGAAGTGTGGGTCTGGATAGTATATGAGGATAATTTGGTATATTTGGCACAGGTCAAGCTGTGAGGGCATGGGGAGGGGGTCGCACAGGTATATGAGTGATTATATTTATGGAGGGGCTAGTGGTGACGATGGGAGGGTGATGACTGAGGATGACTTAAGGTAATCTAGGGAGATGACATGAGATGGGTTAAGAAAGGGAGGGGAATGTGAGAGTGAACGAAAAAAGGTGAGGAAATAATGGAGGGAGGTATATTTTGGCATATTTGACACTGTTAAGGCTATGAGAGTAAGGGGGGGAGGTGAAAGTGTATATGCGTGATTATATAGGGGGAAGGGCTGGCGATGACTCCGTGAGATAGATAACTGAATCAGTCGATGTGCGTAAGTGGTGAGGGGTGATGTCACATATGAGAGGGGAGGGAGGGTTTTGGAAGGCTTCACAAAAAATGTATTTGTACCTTGGTCTACAAAACCCTTCTTGCTAGATATTTTGTGGCCTGATTTATAATTACGTAAATAATATGGGAAGTGGAAGAACGGCTAGATCAGTGATCATACTGGGGGAGGGGCTGGTTATAAAGAATAGAGGGGGATGACTGAAGATGATGGGAAGGGGTTGATCGGGTATATGAGCGATTATATAGGAGGAGTGGCTAGTGATTATGATGAGATGAGGATGACTGAAGATGACCTAATGTGACTAGAAAGATGACTTCAGATGGTTTAAGGAAAGAGCCAAGTGATGTGTTCGGAAAAAGGTGAGGAAATCATAGTGAGAGGTAAATTTTAGTATATTTGGCGTGGATGAAGCTGAGGGACTGGGAAGGGTGTGAACGGGTATATGCGTGATAATATAGGGGGAGGGGCTGGTGATGATGATGAGAGGGGGATGACTAAATCAGCCGAAGGGCGTAGGTGTAGATGAGTCAAAGCTCATGTGTGAGGGGCATGATTTATATTACATTATTTTCATTATTATTGTACAATTAGGCCAATTTAAATTTGGCTTGAAACTCACTCGGGTCTTGTCTCGTCATACTGCACGGGATGAAGGAATTCATATGAGAAAAGTGAGAAAGGGAAGTGCAGGAGGAAGTATAAGGGGGACGTATACATTTTTTGAATAATCTAGAATATCTTTTAAATAAAATGTTAATACCGAAAAACAATCCGACCCAGGTCGCTGATCAATCTCTCTAGCAATTACCCCAGGCGAACAGCTTCAGAAACTCATCACGTGTCAAGGACCCCACAAAAATACGCAGTATTATATTTCCAGTAAATAATTTCAATAATCTTCGCGAATTAACCAATCGACATTACACTGTTAGCAAAGCAAGCAATTTGGCGAGTCGTTAGGCGCGACTAATATTCGGTGCGCGGTGCTCGATGAAAAAATCACGCCTGCCGAAAATCTCCCCCGGCACGTAAATTCATATGTCGGAAAATAAAAATGATTACTCGCTCATGTATTTACGCGGCTACAGTCTCATATCATTGTGTAGGTGTAACATGCAAAGATTGTGTATATGGATTTCAAACTTGTGTGGCGCGTACGCTGCGTGCCCGGCTGCCCGTTACCGCGATGTTTTGTAATTTAAATTAATTGAAAAATATGCACTGTGTGTTGTCCGATAGTATTTGGTGCCATCCTCGCACTCACCTTTGTATTTTTGTGTATGTGTGATTGTCGATATACATACTGTCGTGATAGACGTGTCAGAAACAAAACGTTCCGGTTCAACCCAATCATTCGCGCCAGCCGGCAATAACTTATTGGTTTTTCGCGTGCGATTTGATTCATTATCATTCCGTTATTTATATTTGTTCCAATACACGTACGTCATGGAATTTCAAAAAAAAGAGAGGATTGGCTTTTTTTATTCGAAATAGGTCCACAATTAAGTATCGATATTTTACGTGTTATAGTTGCAAATTCCTGTTACCGACACTTACCGACATCTATGAAGTTGGGGGATTCATGTCCGTGCTAAATTTGGAATATAAAAAAAAATATAAGCTTTGAAATTAAATTTTTCCTTGCCTGGTTTGCTATGAGAATCGATAAAAAAAGTATAACCTACCCATTTTATGTAACATTTTCAAATATTGTGTCTTTTTATATTGAGGAACATGTAACATGTGAAAATTTATATTATTTCCACAAAATAAATGAAACCTGTAATTTTTATTGTTCATAAACCAAGAATTTCCAATTGCGAATTCATCCTAATGAATGAGTTTCACACTTTTTCATCCTTAAATTTAAAGCATTTTTAATTTAAATCATCACAATTGATCTATTGAAGGAAACAAGTTCAAAATTACAGCTTTCAAATTCAAACCTTGAAATTCAAATAAGTTCCTGATCTATAATTTAAAAATTCCAGAACTTTTGATTAAAACTTTTCAAAATTGTAGAACTTTGAATTGTGAATCTTTGAATATTTACAGTTTTCAATTTCATTTCAAATAAGAATTCTCTCATTTTTATGATTTCCATGTGAAATTTCTTCCATTTCGAGGAGACTTAAAACTCTTACCTTTTGATTTCCAAATTCACCCAAATTTAAGAGTTTTTATTTTTACACCGTTAAAATTGAAGAGTTTTCAATTGTAAACCTGCAAATTTGAACTATTAAAAGAAAATATTCATAATGACATTCTAAAAGATACAAATTCAAAATTGAAGAATTTTAAATTGAAAATCTTGAGGATTGAAGAATTTTCCATTCTATATCCTTAAAATTGGACTGCACAGTGTTCAAAAAAAAAACATCCAAAAGTACATCATTTTAAACTATAAACATTCCAAATTAATGAATCTTCAATATCAAATCTTGAAAACTCAATTTTTAATCAAAAATTGCTTAAGTTGAAGAATTTTCAATTGTAATAGAGTATAGAGTCATTAAAAAAAATCAATAAATATTTTCAGAAATCCTTCGGTCAGTTTCAAGATATTAATGTTGAAAATAAGTCCTCCAAACTTCATAAATTTATCTGCCACCGTTTTCAAGATATCATGTTCACAAAAAAGTGTGACATCCAGACTAGGGTTGTCCATTTTTTGTGATAACGACACCCCCTCCCTCATTTTGTTCGTTTTCCGGAAGAACAAATTTCATAATTTTTTTGTCAACGTTAACATTGCCCCTGGGTTTTTGAAATTTACATGGGGTTTTAAATAGGAAAAGCTCAATTTAAAAAAAAATGGAAAAAATCAGTACTAGTTGTAACCTTTTTGTGAATTAAAGTATACTCACCTCTTAGAGAGTATTCATGAAATAATTTCCAGCCAATGACTTTTAATTTTCACACTTCAAATCCTCTTTTATTGTGCCCGGAAAATGCCCTAAAAAATGCAAAATAGCAGTTTTCTATCAAATTCATGCTAAAGACGGTATTTTTTGAAATCTTTTTAACATGAATTATTTTTAGTCGATGAGTGACGAGTTTTGGAGTATATTCAGAATAATTGTAATTGTTCAAACAGTTATTATTCCTTTAAACAATTATTATTTGTGTAAACCATTTTTTTCTCTTTTAAATCGTGAAAAGTTACTATCTTTCGGGATAAATTATACAAAGTTGATGAATGTCAAGAGTAGTAGTTCTTGTTCAACATACATGATGATTATTTAAACAATTTTCATTTATTTAAACAATTTGTCTTCCAAAAATCGTGAAAAGTTATTATTTTCTTAAAATAATTACACAATTTAGAAATCTTGAGAGCAATATATTTTTAAAGGATATTTAGTGATTATTTAAACAATTTTAATTTGTTTAAATAATTTTTCCCTCTGTAAAGCGAGAAAATTTATTATTTTCTGGAATTAATGACACAATTAACGGATTTTGAGAGTAATATTTTTTCTGAAGGATATTCAGCCATTTTTTAAAGAATTTCAATTTGTTTGCACAATGTTTTCTCTGTAAATCGTGAAACTTTATTTTTTTTCTGCAATTGATGACACAATAAACGAATGTTAAAAGTAATATTTTGAAGAAAAGTCTAGATTTTTCGAATCTCTCACATTTAAAGTAAGCTGCTCCAAGTATAGTGTTTTTTCCCTTAAGATCATACCTGTAGATAATTGCTATCTGTGAACTGAAAATAATTTGCATGTAGATACTTCCTGAAGTATATGAATAAAACAGAACAGAGAAGTCATTTTTTGAATAATTATAAATCTTATAATAATAATTGAATCGAATTAAATTAAATAATAAATTGGGAATAAATTAAATTAGATAATTAAATAATTAAATAAATAATAATTCAAATGTTAAGTGTCGAGCTATGAACTTAGAAGTTGTTACAGAATTTCACGTCGCAATGTTCTTTTTTTCAGTCAAAAACATAACTATTAAATTCCTTTAATTGTTTCATTAATTCCAGAAAGGAATCAACTCTCATGCTTTACAAGGGGGAAAATTGCTTAAATAATTACCAAAGATCCTTAAAAAATAAATTGCTTTCAAGATTCATTAATTATCTCATTATTTCCAAGAAATAATACGATAACTTTTTGCGATTTTAAGGGAAAAAATGGTTTAAACAAATGAAAATTGTTCAAATAATTACCAAATAAGTTAAACAAGAACTAATGCTCTTGACATTCATCAACTTTGTACGATTCATTCCAAAAGATAATTACTTTTCACGATTTACAGGGGAAAAAATGTTTGAACAAATAATAATTGTTTAAACAATTTAAAATTCTTGGAAATATACTTTGAAACTCGTCACTTATTGAGAAAAATAATTCATGTTGAAAATTTATTTTAAAATACCGTCTTCAGCATGAATTTGATAGAAAACTGCTATTTTCCATTTTTTAGGGCATTTTCTGGGCACAATTAAAGGAGTTTGGGTGTGTCAATAGGGTGGTCCAAAAATGCATTGGAAATTTTTTCTTTTTATCTGGACGCACCCCACATTTGTTCGAATCCACCCAAAAGTAAATCAGTTTTTTTTGTTTTGAAAAAAAATTATATGTAGGGGTGCCGCAAGTCCCATGAAGTTTAACATGTATTTCCCGTAAGAAAAAAAGACGTTTTTGTAAATCTTATCCAGAATCCTCAATATTATCTCAATCGAGTTGAAACTCAACATTTCTCTCCAAAATTAGCCATAGAATACGAATAAAATATCACTTTTCAAATATCACCCCCATAAGTCTGTTTTATAGGGTGCCCAAGAAACCCCATAAGTGAAAAAATGGGATTCGCGAGTTTTTGGCGCTAATTATTTTTTTTTGCGGTTTCTTTATTGCGCATTGTTTCTAATACATGAAATATCACTTTATACTGAAAATTAGATATTTGCGTGAATTGTTTAAACAATTTATTATTGTTTTTAGCAATTTTCTCATAGAATGGAGATAGAAAGACGCGGTTTTTTCACAAATTTTCCATTTGTTGTCCGATTTTCAATTAGAGTGAAGTGATAGTTCATCAATGTTAACAATAGTGATTTTTTGAACAATTTATTATAATTATTAATAATATTATATTTCAATAATGCTAGAAAGATGCCGTTTTTTTAAATTCCTGGCTTTTTGTCCAATTTTAATTTGGAGTGAAGTAATAATGAGTTTCAGTTGACAAAATAATTGTTTAAACAATTTATTATAATTATTAATAATATTATATTTGAATAATGCTAGAAAAATGCGTTTTTTTAAATTTCTGGCTTTTTGCCCAATTTTCATTTGGAGTAAAGTGATAATGAATTGAAGTTGACAAAATAATTGTTTAAACAATTTATTATCATTGTTAATAATATTCTCTTTGCTTAATTGGTAGAATGTTGCGGTTTTTTATGAAATTTTCAACTGTTTGTTTATTTATTATTAGGCGTGACTTAATAATTAATCAGATTTAGCAAAAAGAATTGTTTAAACAAATAATTATTGTTTATGAATATCTTCATCTATATCGATTGCTCCTGATGGTTGCGATTTTGCGGCAAGTCTTACCTTTCTGTTCTTAGATAAGAACTAGAAAGTGGCGATTTTTTCTAAAATCTGTCACTTTGTTTCGCCTGCTTAATTGCTAACAATTAATAAATAAACATTAGAGAAAACTATATTTCAAATAATCTCTTTCCTTTTCGTGAATATATATTTTTCTTAAATAAAACAGATATTTAAAATTCATTGTTTTTACCTCTTGTGTAAAATAGCTTTGTTTCTTCAAATTAATGCTTTTAAGCATTTGGAAAAGAGCAAAAATAATTTACTTAAAACAACAATACCATTTGAAAATCATTTTTGTTGTGGTTGACTTATTATTTCTTCAAAAATAAAAAGGCGATGCAAAGTGAAAGATTTGAGAAAAAACCGCCAGTTTCTAGCACTTATATAAAAAAAAGATAGTGATAAACAATACTAAATTGTTTAAACAACTTTTTTGTTAACTTTAATTAATTATTATCTCACTGAGTGAAAAAAGAACAGATAGGTAAAGATTGCCGAAAAACCGCACTATCAGGGGCAATTGATATAGATGAAGATAGTCATAAACAATGATAATTTGTTTGAATCATTATTTTTGCTAAATCTAATTAATTATGAAGTCACGCCTAATAAAAATAAACTAACAGTTTAAAATTTCAGAAAAAACCGTAACCTTCTACCAATTAAGCAAAGAGAATATTATCAACAATGATAATAAATTGTTTATAAAATTATTTTGTTAACTTGATTTTATTAGTACTTCACTCCAAATGAAAATTAAATAAAAAGCCAGAAATTAAAAAAAAAACCACATCTTTCTAGCATTATTCAAATATAATATTGTTGATAAGTATAATAAATTGCTTAAACAATTATTTTGTTAACTTGAATTCATTATTACTTCCCTCCAAATAAAAATTGGACAGAAATTACAAAAAAACAGCATCTTTCTAGCATTATTCAAATATAATATTACTTATAATTATAATAAATTCTGTAAACAATTACTATTGTTAACATTGATGAATTTTCACTTCCTTCTAATTGAAAATAGGACAAAAAATGGAAAATTTGTGGAAAAACCGCGTCTTTCTATCTCCATTCTATGAGAAAATTGCTAAAAACAATGATAAATTGTTTAAACAATTCATAAAAATATATAATTTTCAGTATAAAGTACTATTTCATGTATTAGAAACAATTCGCATTAAAGAAACCGCAAAAAATCATAATTAGATATTTGAAAAGTGATATTTTATTCGTATTCTATGGCTAATTGTAAAGAGCAATGTTGGCTTTCAACTCGATTGAGATAATATTGAGGATTCTGGATAAGATTTACAAAAACGTCTTTTTTTCTTATGGGAAGTACATGTGAAACTTCATGGGGCTTGCGGCACCCCTATATATAATTTTTTTCAAAACAAAAGAAAATGGATTTATTTTTGGGTGGATTCGAACAAATTCAGGTGGTGTCCCCATAAAAATTTTTTAGAACACCCTAGTGTGTCAAGATAAACAGCTATTGCGTGGAAATTATTTCTTGAATACTTCTCAAGAGGTGACAATACTTTAATTCACAAAAAATGTATAAGAAGTACTTCTTTGTTTCCATTTTTTTGAAAATCGAGCTTTTCCCATTTAAAACCCCTTGTTAATTTCAAAAGTCCGGGTGCACGGGATAACGCTGAAAAAAGCGCAATTTCTCTTTCGAAAAAACGAACAAAATGGGGGGTGGGGGTCATCACAAAAAATCGAAAGTCGAATTTTTACAGGTATAAATTTGAACCACCCTAATACACACACACACACATCCACACAAACATGTGGACAGTTTCTCAGAACATTGCATTATACATTGTCAAATTGAGGAAAGTTTAATTAAATGAATTTAAAAATTTTCAAAAATGTTACCATCACAAAGCTTCCTCTATGAGGAAGCAAAATTGAATAATTTTCAATTCTATTTTAACTTAAATTTCTGTAATTTTTATGATTTATTTTTGAAATTCCTTTAATTTGAAAGATTTCGAATTTCAAATTCTTGATTGTTGATTTTCAAAATTATCCAAATTCGAGCATTTTCATTTTTAAATCTTAAAAATTGAAGAGTTTTCGGTTATAAATCTTCAAGTTTGAACTATTTTAAGAAAATTTACAATGACATTCTACATTCTATAAATTAACAATTGAAGAATTTTCGATTGCAAATTTGAAGATTTGAAGAATGTTAGAACCACCCCACTAAGGCATGCAGAGACTGGAAATTGAGAATCGAAAATTCACCTTCCTTTAATCCGCTTTTCGTAAGTGGACGCACAATTTTGACCAGTAGTGTATTGTCACGTCCCGTGACGTATATATATGTTAATATATTTATTGATATATTTATATATTTGCATGATTATACTAATAAATACTTAATAAATATAGAGCGAATATTGTGCACTGTGTAGTGCAGCTATACATATATATATATATATATATATATATATATATATATATATAGTCAGCACGTTGTACACTGTAAGACATACCTATATATATATGTCCAGCACGAGACCAGAGGTATAGAATATTGACTATAGTACGAACATTGTAATTCGTAGCGTACACTGTCTAACCATAGACGCATAGA
>CAKNXH010001101.1:0-70908 GCA_932178445.1 Andricus quercusramuli
ATAAATCCATAAAATATGCTCAATCCGAAAATAAGTTGACTCTCAAGAAGCCTTTATATCAGAAAATGCAATCTTCCACAATAATGACAAATTCAACTTCAATATTCTCGATGATAATAGTGTATAATAATTATATTGTCAATTTATAAATAAACTTATTAAACATTGAATATTGAATGCAAATACTGTTAATTCATAAATTTTGATAACTGAGTTACAAGCTTTCGACTATAACAATTCAACATTAAAGTATTGTTAATGTACCTACAAAATTTTGTAGCTGATTTTCTAATGATGAAGACATCAGTTTTTAATTTAAAAAACTGAAATTTTAAGTCATGAAAGTAACTATGGAAGAAGACATTAAAAAATAGATTTTTTTAATTTAAATTTTCTTATTGTCAAGAATACTAATTTGTTCAAACAGAGATTGTATGTCGAATTTCTTAATAATAAATATGTCACTCATGTACGCAATTTTTGCAAGTTCGCAAAAACTTTCTCCTGGGGGTTATCTTTTTAGTTATAAATTTTATTATTTGGTTGAAAATTTAACAACTTTCTTAAAAAGAATTTTTTTTTTGAGCAAATTCAACGGTTTTGTTAAAAATTCGTCTTTTTGGGTTGAAAATTCAACTCTATTCTTATATTACAAACCTTCTCTTAAAAAATGCAACTGTTTTGTTGAAAATTCAACTATTTCCAAGAAAATTTACTCTTTGTTTAAAATTTGTATTTATCTGTAGAAAAGTCTATTGGAATCCTTTTGAATGAAAATTTAACTCTTTTCTTGAAAATTTGTCTTTTCGATCTAAAAATTCACCTGTTTTAGTAGAATTTTCATTTTTGTTGGACAATTCAACTGTTTGGTTGAAAATTCGAGAATCTTGTTAAAAAGTCATACTTTTTGGTTAAAAATTCCACTATTCAGCAGAAAATTAAATTATAGTTTAAAATTACTATTTTGTTGTTGGAAAGTGAACTGGAATCTTCTTTGGATGAAAATTTAACCATTTTTTTTAAATTTTTTCTTTCAATTCATCTGTTTTGAAATTAATATTTCATCTTTCTTGAATGAAAATGCAACTGTTCGGTTGAAAATTCAAATCGTTTTTGAAACATTGTGTTTTTGATTTCAAAATTCACCGGCTTCAGCAGAAATTACGTCTTTCTCGGATTTTGTTGGAAAGACATACTTTTTGGTAGCAAATTCTGCTGTTTTGTTGAAAATTTAATTTTGTTGTAGAAAATTTACTTTTCTGTTAACTTCAATATTTTGGTGTTGGAAAGAGAACTGACATCTTTTCTGGGTGAAAATTCAGCTACTAATTTTTTTTTTTTAAGAAGATTCATCTGCTTTAAGAGAAATTTCATCTTTCTTTACTTTCTGTTTAAAATTCATATTTTGGTGTTAAAAAATGAACTGAAAGCTTTTCTGGATGAAAGTTCAACTTAAAAAAAAAGTTTGTCCTTCTTTCATCAAAAATTCATTTTCTTAGTACAAATTCAATCTTTCTTGGATAAAAATTCAACTATTTGGTAGGGAATTCAACAATTTTATTCAAAATTTATCCCACATGGTTGAAAAAATTCTTCTTTTTGGATGAGAAATTCACTTTGATTCGTGTAAACTTTTTTTTTCAAAAATTCATATTTCAATCTTGAAAAGTCAACTGGAAACTTTTCTGGATGAAGGTTCAACTACTTTTTTTGAATTTCTTTCGTTTTCAAGTAAAAATTCCTCTGTTTTAAGAGAAATTTCATCATTTTTAGATAAAATTCGACTATTGCGTAGAGAATTCAGCAATTTTGTTAACAATTTATCCTTTTTGGATAAGAATTCGTCTTTTTGGATTGAAAATTCGATTTTTTTCGTAAAAACTTATTTCATGGTTGAAAATTTATATTTTGATCGTGAGAAGTCAAATAAAGTCTTCTTTAACAGAAAATTCTACAATTTTTTTTTTTAATTTATCTTTTTGATTTATAAATTCATCCGCTTTGATAGAAACTTAGTTTTTTTATGAAAATTCAACTATATGTTTGAAAATTCTTCTTCTTTGCTTGATTATTCAACTATTTTATATGAAAGATTTGGTTGTACAAGTTAAACTACATTGTTAAAAATTTATTGTTTGATTTAAAGCTCATGTCTTTCGTTGGAAATTTAACTGTTTCGTGGAAATTTGTTTTTTTTTTTCAATTAATCTTTGAACTGAAAATGGAACTCTTCCATTTTTGAGATTGATCTTTTTTAGTTGAAAATTCTCATTTTTTAGTTAGAAGAAAAATAATTTTCTTGGTTTAAAATTTCATTTTTGCAGAGAAAATTCTTGTTTTGGCTTGAAGGTTGAACCGTTTAGGTAAAATTTTCTTTCGCTAGTGAAAAATCTTTATTTGTTGAAAATTCGTCTTTTTGGTTTGAAAAAACTTTTTTTTGGTATAAATTCCATGTTTTTTGATTAAAATATGAACGACGAAACATTTTGTTGGAAATTTATATTTTTAGATTAGTAGAGAAGACATTTTTTGTTTAAAATAAATAATTAAAGTTGAACATTTAAAATTTTTATATGAAATATTGTCCCTTTATGAAAAATTCTGTATTAAAACTATTTCAGGATTAAAATGCTGGTATTTGAATATTAATAATTTGGTTGAGGACTGAACTATTTTATTGAAAATATTTTTTTTTAGTTGAAAATTAAATTTCGTAACTAAAAATTAAAATAATTCATTTTTGGCTGAAAATTGATCGTTTTTAGTTTCAAATTCAGCAGTTTTGTTAAAAATTAACTTTTTTTTTAAATTATCATTTCTGGGTTGAAAATTCAACTAAAGCTTGATTGAAAGTCAAACTACTATGATATAACAGAATTTTTTTGGTTCAAGATTTATCTGTTTTCTTCAAATTTTTGTTTGTTAAAAATTAATTTTTTACCTGAAAATTGAACGACTCCATTTTTTCTTAAAAATTGATAGTTATCAGTTAAAGATTCAACTATTGCATTTTTCATTTAGAATTTATCTTTTTGGGTAAAAATTCAACCACTTGGTTGAGAGGTGAACTACTTTGTTGAAAATTCCTTTTATTGTTCGATGTTCTGAATATTTTGTTTAAAAGTCATAATTTTTCTTACTGAATTTTTAAAGAAATTTCATTTATTTGATAGAAAATTTATGAATTTTGTTGTGAATTCGTATTTTTTAGTGAAAATTAACGTTCTTGATTGAAAATTTAACTACTTGGTAGATAGTTAAACTGCTTTGCTAGAAAATCATTTAATTCAGTGAAGATTCAATTCATTGGTTAAAAATTTAACGATTTTCTTAAAAATCTTATTTCTTAAAATTTCTTAAAACTTTCATTAGAATACAACTATTTATTTGAAAATTATTATTTTTTTTTTTGAGAATTGATACTAAAGGTTGAAAATGCAACTGTTTTGCAGAAAATTAATGTTTTTGGCTTAAACATTTAACTGTCTAATTTTCAGCCAAAAAGATCATTTTTTAACCAGAGTAGATGAGTTTTCAACCAAATAGTTCATGTTTAAGCTAAAAAATATAAAGTTACAATTAAAATTGGAATAGTTGAATTTTTCGTTAAAAAGTTAATTATTAAGGAAAATTTGATGATGTTTGAGAACATTAGTTCAAATTTCAATTAAGTAGTTAAATTTTTGACCAGAAAAAAGATGTCCTTTTCACAGAAAAGTTGCATTTTCGAAAAAATATTCGAATTTTCAACCAAATAATGAAATTTTAAACTAAGCGAGATGAATTTCAAACCAAAAATAGAATAGCAGACTTGAAAAAAAATTAACTTGTATCTAAGAATAGTTGGATTTTCTTATTAAGCTCTATTAATTGAGTTCAGATTTATGAAAGAAAAAGAAAAGGTTTCTTGAAAAGAGGAAAAAATTATGGACGAACCCTTATCTGTTAAGTCGAACTGCTGTCTAATTATATCAAAGTTCTCAAATGGGAAAAATGTCCAAAGAATGTAATTAAAAGTTGAAATTCAAGAATTTTAAATCCGACTAAAATCAAATTCAAAATCCCATTTAACGTCCAATAATCAAGTCAATATATAGAATGCCTGAAAATAAAACAAGAATTCAACGAAAAAATTTGGACAACCTACACAAAATGCTCCTATTACGATTCCTAAAAAACTAAATAAAAAAAATTGTTTCTTTGGATAAAAATAAAAATGAGAAGACAACCAACCAAATCCCTTTCCTTCTCTTTTTTTCTTTCGTCTTTTTTATTTTTATTATGATCAAATGACAATGAAAGAGCATGCAAAGTATCGTGGGTCAATAGGCTAATCCGTCTTTTTTATTTTTGTCCAAGGAAGCAAATTTTTTTATTTTGTTTTTTAGGAATTGCAATAGGAGCATTTTGTGGTAGTTGTCCAAATTTTATCGTTGAATTCTTGTTTTCTTTTCAGGAATTCTATATATTGTAATTAAAAGTATTCTTCTACTAATATCAAATAATTTAAATTTATTTTTTATTGTTCGATTGTCGTTTGTTGTTTGTGTAAAATTACATTTATATTTCGTATTTCAAAAATAGAAGGGGGTCAGCTTCAGTGTCACATCGCATTTTTTAAGGGGGGGTCACTGAAATGTCACAAATTTACACAAGAGAGAGAGGTGAGTCAAGAATCACAAGAATCACACCAAAATCAAAAAGTGTTTTTGGCAAGGATTTCATTTCAGTATAAAAAATCGGAAAATCTAGAAAACTATTTTCGACCGAGATCGTTATATGTAGCATAGCTAGGACAACTTTCAAGTAAGGTGCTCATCTGGCTTGCCTCGAAATCCGACTCTGTCTTTACCTCGTCCGTTTTCCCAATCCCCTCACGCTGCCAACTCCGCGCAATAGAGACCCGCATTTCCTCCAGCTTCAAGAGCTCGTGGTCGGTAATCTGATCTGATCCAAAGAGCAGAACCAAATGGAACAAAAGCTGCCGTAAAGACCAAGTGAAGCAGAACAAACTAGACTTTGTTCGATTTGGAAAATGACTCTGCAGCCTCTAATGTCCTTGATTATTTACTTACTTTAGGTTATTGAAAATGAAAAATATTTCATCCATCTGGAAAACATGGTCGGCGAAAATCAACATGTCAATAACGGATAGGATTTATATAGAAGAAATTAACAACACTCCCAGACCAAATATGATTTAATAAAGTTTGACGTTTCGTCACCAGTCATAGTGTCCTCATCAGACATCTATGGTTAAATCTATTGAGAGAATTACATAGGAAATTATATAAAAATAAAAGTATGCCAAAAACATAATTTTTAAAATTTCGAAATACGATGACTTACCATTAAGTAGAGTGGTGAGATTTAGTTACAATATTAAAGATTTTTTCAAAGAAAGGAAAGGAGCCCGGTAAGAAGAGAAGATTTGAAAAAAAGTAATACTTTCATATTTAAACGAAAGAGAGAGCATTATTTAATTTTTTTGAATTTGCTAATTTTCCATCGGGAGAAGTGCCCAACGAAAGAATAGGTTTATCTCCTAAACCAATTCTTTTCTATTTCCTTAACGAATGCCACTTGTGTTACGTTCCATACAGGCGAACATATTTTTCATTTTTTAATTCCTCTTAATGCGAGCAGTATGAAAATCATCATTTCTTAGTAATTAAAATCACTGGAGATTTTTTATTTAACTGCTAGGGTATGAAATCACTTTCAAATAAGTCAAGGAAACGTGCATATTACGGAGATTATATATGTGCATTTACGTCAACGTTTGTTTTATCATCCCTTGAATATTTGATCCGGTATATCGACACTTCTTAATGACTAAAATCACAAAAGTTTTCTGATTAATCTATGAGGATAGGAATCATATTAAAGTAAATAGGGAAGGTATAGAACGACAAGGATGTCTTCGAATTTTTCTAGAGGGTTGTTTGATCATCCCTTATTTAGAGAAGCAGAGAAATTAACTTTTCGTGAGATTTCGTGAATCACCGAATATCAGGCCTACAGTATCGCTTTAAAACATACATATATAGGAAGTGTCGTTTAGGAGGAATTGCATTATAATTTATTTTCAGGGTACTTTAATCATCCCTTAATTATTGAAACAAAGAAATCGATATTTTATACAGGATAACCTACCACAGATTTTTTCATTAAAATATTATTGATCAAGAAAATCGTTTTAAAACATACATAGGAAGCATCTTCTAACAGGATTTGCATTAGTACTTATTCCAGGGCCATTTGATCATCTCTTATTTATGTAACAAGGAAATCGATATTTCAAACGGGATGAAGCACCAGAGATTTTTTTAATAATACATTATTATTCAACAAAATCACTTTAAAACATACACCGAAAGCATTTCTTCGCAATATCAGCATTTGAATTCATTGTAAGGGTAGTTTAAACATCCCTTAAATATAAAAACAAGGGAATCAATATTTTATAGGATAAAAGCACCATAGATCTTTTTATCAATACATTGAATAACAATATCACTTTAAGACATACATAGGAAGCGTCTTTTAGCAGGATTTGCATTATAATTTATCGTCAGGGTCGTCCAATCCTCCCCTAATTATTGAAACACGGAAATCGATATTTTATACGGATTAGAGCACCAGAGATTTTTTCATTAGTACATTGATAAACAAAATCACTAATCACACTTCCTATATGTATGTTTTAAAGCGATATTGTAGGCATGATCCTTGGTGATTTATTCCTTACGAAAAGTTAATTTCTCTGCATCTCTAAATAAGGGATGATTGAACAACCATCTAGAAAAATTCAAATACATCCTTGTCGTTCTACACCTTCCCTATTTATTTTATTATGATTCCTATCCTCATAGATTAATTAGAAAACTTTTTGTGATTTTAGCCATTAAGAAATGGCGATATTCCGGATTATATTTCAAGGGATGATAAAATAACCCTTGAAGTAAATGCACATATATATTCACCGTGCTATGCGCGCTTCCTTCACTCATTTGAAAGTGATTTCGTACCCTAGTAGTTGAGTAAAAAATCTCCATGACTTTAGTTACTAAGAACTGATGATTTCCATACTTAGATGTTTAAAGTATGAAAACACCCCCATAACATGCTGTATAACCCAAAAACCGTTAAATCTTTCTAGATCTTAGAAATGAATCTTTTGTTTCGACAAGACTGATAGTCAAAATGTGAAACTTTCAGCGAAATCTAACAAAAAGTTTATGAGCAAAAAACCTTTTTACAAAAAAAAATTGATCGAGAATTTTTCAAAAAAACCAATTCACTGTACATTCGCTGCGGTGTCCTTTAAATTAAAAAAAAAATTGGAAAAAATCAAAATACCATTAGCATGCTTAATCTAAAATCATATTATAAGCAGAATTATAAAATTTCAAATCAGTAATATGGTTCAAAGCATTGCTACTCTCATTTTTAATATACATCATCTCGACAAAGGTTCTTTTATAATAATTTGACTCTTTATGTAGTATTTTGATGTCATCCCATTTGATATAACTTGAATTTCGATTATAGAACGAGTGAATGAGTCTAGCAATTTCTTTATGGGTTTTTTATACAGTGATTAATATTTCTGAAATGCTCATTTCTTCTAGTCTCTAGCGATCTTTTAGTTTTTCCAATATGGGATATCCCACAAGAACAATACAATTTATCAACAACATTACACTGCACTAGTTTTTACAATGGATATTTTTTAAATTTAATAAAATGGTCAAATTTTGAATCAATTATAAAAATAGTATTAATATTAAAATGAAAAAAAAGTCTAAGGATTGGATAAGATATGGATAAAAATTAGAAGATACAATTTTTATCTGTTGACTATTATTAGTTAAATTTAACTTAGGAGAACAGCTGAATCAACTAGATTCTTCACAATACCAATCTTATGGTGTATGAGATTATTTGACAACAAATTTTTAATTCTACCACAATATGTACTTCTTCTAACCCGGTTTGTGAAACATGTACTTTTTCGTAAAAAAATGTACAAAATTCAATAATAAAATACAGTTAAATACAAATAGCTTTTTTTTGTATCTTTTTGTAGAAAAGTATACAAATGAACAAAAAGTACAAGTTTCCACAACTCTAATGTAACTTTTTAATTATATTTTCTTATTTTGTTGTAAAAATCTATAAGGTAGTACGTAAATTGTTGTAAAAAATTACAAATCTTCACACAAAATTAGAAAATTTCACAAAAAATGAAATTTGAGGAAACTACGTAAAATTATGTTTTATATACTGGTAGTTCATTGAAGAAATGTACAAATTTGAAACACAAAAAATATAAATTTTTGCAAGCAATAATTCTGGAATCCGAATCAACGTTTCGACTATCTTCACTTTTTATTTTAATTGAACAATAATTGACTTTGCAGGACGATTCTTAATCTGTTTAAAATTGAGCAGGTTACAGACATTAGTGTTAGAAATATAATTTTTTTAATTTGAAAATTTGGAAAGTCATTTTTTGTGTATTGAGCAATATTTCACTCTCTACTTGAAATGAGCAATTATAATATAAATCAAATATTGAAAACTAAACATTTTTAAACTGAATTATTTGAAATAGAAAGCCTCGAATCGTTAATATTTCAGAGTGTTACATTGAAACGTTGAACTTTACAAATGTAATGGTCATATTTGAAATTATCGAATTTTGATGCATAAATAACAATTAAAAAATTATCAATTTGAAAAAAATACAAATTAGCTTAACAATTGAAAAGTTATTAATTTGGAAAATAATCAAAAAGTTAAAAATATATTTCGAAGTTTCGAAATTTATCATCTGGATGATATAATTTTGTCGAAAAAGACAAATATCAAAACATAAAATTTGCGAAAAATTAAAATTTCCTCAACATCGAATTACAAAAAGAATGTGTATTAACGGAACTGAAATATTCAGAAATGAAAAATGTTAAATTTCCGAAATAATTACATTTCAAACGACTAAAGCTTGAAATACCCAAAAAAAAATTATTTAATATTTTTATGGTTTGAAATAATTTTTTACTTTACTGGTATACGAACATGGTTTGAAATTCAAAAAATTGAGATCTATGCTTTATACACGATAGAAAATAAAATGTTATTCTGAATTTTTTTCATTTTGATAAATTTTACTTTTGCAATATCTCCCTCATATTACTATAAATCTTTTCGAGAAATCAAAGAAAAAAAAAGAAGGTTTTTGAGAAAACTAAATTTTTATTTTTTTCAACAAACGTATGCCATTGTGCTAATTAAAAAAAATTTAATTTTCTTGTGGAACTTAAAAAAGTGTAATTACACTAAAAGCTGTCGCAAAGAAATTTATATTATTTTAATTTGTTCCAAAGGTTTTTTTCCTAAGAATTTTCATTAATTCTCTCTAATTCACCAAAGTGTGTAAGTAGCCCTAAGGTCGTGAAAAAATTGCTAGTGAAAACCAAAAAAAATTTTTTATATTGTGTCTCAGAGAAAAAAGATACAGCCACTAATAATTCCGTGATATTACCAGATAGAATTTATTTATATTTATTTGCTACTCAAAATTTGTTTCATGTATTGAATTTGTTCAAATTTCATTAATTAGCATGTGTTTCAAAAATTTCAGTTATCCCCATTGTATTCTTCAGCCAACAAAAAGTTTGTCAGTGGACCACAGTCAATAAGTTTACTACTTGGAAGGAATGTCAAACAGCTGTTAAGCATAGCAAGTATCAACTACATTTGTGACCCTTGTCAAAACTTTGTAGACAGACCTTCACCACATTATGTATTCTCAGGGGGTAGGTGATCATTGTTTACATTTTGCTTCAAGTGTCTTATATTTTCAAGAGAGGAAATAATCTGGTACTGTAATTTAAGAATTTTTAATTAGATAAAAATCAAATTCAAAATCCTATTTGACGTCCAATACTCAAGTTAATTTAAAGAATTCCTCAAAATAAAAGAATAATCCAACGATCTTGTTTGGACAACCACCATAAAATGCTCTTAGTGTTATTCCTAAGAACAAAAAAAATTATTTTCTTGGACAAAAATAAAAAAGTGGAAAGAAAAATGAGAAGGCAACCAACCAAATCCCCTTCATTCGCTTGTTTATTTCTTTCGTCTTTTTTTATTTGTATTATTATCAAATCACAATATTGAAACTTTTATAATATTTAACAAAAAATCGGTGTCATGCAGCATCCTTATCAGAGTAAAAAGGCAAATCCGTAATAAAAACACTAGAATAACTTTTGTTTTGAATCATCCAAATCAGTTTTCAAATTAATAGACAATTTCTTTTGTTTTTTAGTATAAAGGATTGCCATTAATTTTCTCATTGTCTCATTACTTTCATTATGTGAAATTTCAACATTATTCTAGTCCAAATCATTTGTAGGCTGAGAGGGTTAAGAAGTCTGTCAGTCTGTCCCACGCAAGTCATCTTAAAGATGTTGCATGTGATCTTGTGAAGATCACCACCTTTCTCAAATTTATATGAAGGATTTTCACAAAAAGTTATTATTCAATGAATTTCAGATGGTATACGGAAAATGGTATGAATATTAAATTTTGTCAACATGAATTCAATAGATCAATTGGTTAGAGCACTTGACCGGAAATCAGTTCATCTGGTGTTCGTATCCCAGCGGAGTGAAAGGAGAAGATCTTTTTCTCTGAATAAATTGAATTTAATAAATTTTAATTTACATCTCCATCTACTCTGTGATGACAAAATGATTTTTCTGTATTAGAGGATTTAACTTTGATCGAAATGGCAGATTTCCATTATTCACAGTATGTGTGATTGGATTTCTCATCGGATCGATATTACCATTTTGTGGGTGATGATTACGAAAAAGTGTGGTTCTAACAAAATTCAAATTCTTTTTGTCAAATGAAACGTGGGAAATTTTTACTTTTTTTCAAAGAAACACATTTTTTTGTTCTTAGAAATTGCAGTAGGGGCATTTGGTGGTGGTTGTCCTTTGATCGCTGCATTCTTGTTTCATTTTCAGGAATTCTATACATTACCTTGAGTATTCGACGTCATTTCTGAGGCCCATTTCTTTAACAGTATGTTTTTTTTATCAGATCGAAGTTACATATGATCAAGGATGTTTCAAATCATGTTAATTTTTTAAAAGTAAAAATTTCCAGAATTCAAAGTGAATTAGAAGCATGTTTACAACAAGATAAAACCATTGATCTTTGGAAACATCAGTATATCCTCAATTGAAGATTTTAAGAAAATTGATGAAAAAAATGAGAATGAACTTTCTATTTTGATTGATCAACAAACTTATGTTCAAGAGCAAAATTTAAATTTACACTAGATTTTTGAAGAAGAAGATAGGGATCCTTGGTTTGTAAATTTGGCAGTTATTCAAATTCTTGATTCAGTTAAAGATATTCTCAGATTGGGTGAAATTTTTAGTAAGAATGTGAAAAAAGTAAGTCGAAACAAATGATGGACATAGTCAAAGATGTTGAATCAAGTATACACTAAATTCCAATATTAGATCAGCAAGATTCCCGAAACAAGGTTTCGCACTTGTCAAAGAGCTTTGTTGATAAGAATTGTTTGCGCATTAGTAATATTCATCGTAAAATTCCTAAATTTTTCAAGATAACGAAAGGTTTTCTTGAAACTAAACCTGATAGAATTTGCATGAATATTGATAAAGGCAATATTACAGTTTGTATGAAGAAATCAGGTTATATTAGATTATATATTATATTTCCCTTCGGGATAATTTTGATTTATTGAATGAAAATCCGTTGAAATGATTAAGAAGTGACACTTTCAAGATTCTTGACAATTGAAGAAGTTATGCATTATTTTTAGTTAATGGCGGATTCAGACGGTCGCTCTGTGCTCTGCTCGTCGGTTTTTGCACAATTGGTGCAGTTCTGTAGCTTTTCTGATATGCGAATTGTTGCCTTATGAAAGATCTGGGATAATGCTAGTACTGTGATTGATTGGGGCCCATTGATGGTGCCTATTATTGTAAAAAACAGCGAAATTTGTGAGTGACTCGTCTATTTGAGTGTCATGGCGATGGATTACGTTACTGGTGAGTCAGTGTTTCGTGTTCTGTGCCCTATAATGTGAAATCTTGAAAGCTAAGAAAACCTGCAAATGTGAAATTGAGAAACCAATTGTTTAAAGATTTAGTTTGCTGTTTCTCTAAAGCCTAAAATCTAAAATCTCTAAAAATGCGGCGTTTGAAATTTGTCTCTTGGCTTTGACAATGGATCACGTGATGAACTTTGGAACTTATTGATTTCTACGTGGTGAAAATTGAGCTCTGGGCCTCACCAGCTGATAGCTTGTTGTGTATACAAAGTCTGACCGCGCGCTCTACATTCTCGAAGTGTGTAATGACATTTGAAACTGTTTATTTCCTACAGTGCCTTTTGGATTATAAACCCCGAAAATTTACAAAACAACATTCACGATGAGTCAAACAACTCCCTCAGGGGCAACTCGCATGTGTTACTTTTGTTCACAGGAAATAAAAAATGATTTTTGTGAATGTACTTCATGCGGTGTTTTCTACCACCCGGGTTGTTCTAAATTAGCTAAACCTCTTTCTGGTGGCATTTACGGAAAGTGTTGCTCTTCAAATAATAGCCAGCATAGCAGATCCATTTCCCCTACTTCTGGACGGGGCATAACTATTGATGATATGGCCAAGATGCTACAGACGCTGAAAGTCGAAGTCCTAAATGAGGTACACAATGTGCAAGAAACTGTCCAATCTTCTACTGCCATATCTAACACTAGATTTGACTCGTTAGATGAAAAGTTGTCGGGTATAGACACTCGTGTATGTACTCTAGAAGACGAAATGATTAATGTCAAAGCTACAATGGATAACTTGAGTGTTAATACGCAAAGCCTTTCAGATAAAGTCAAACTGGACTGCATAAGGGAAATAAATGACAGGGCCTCCCGGAAAAAGAATTTAATTATATTTAATGCAGATGAGTTTCCATCTCCATCAGTAGGTAAGGAGTTTGACTTTCCTAAGATGACTGATCTTCTTTCAAAAATATCTCCGTCCACACAAATTTCTGACGTAGTACTTATACGAATTGGTAAATATTCCCAGAATGCCACAACACCGAGGCCAATCAAATGCATATTTCCATTGGAATCCACAGCCATGGAGGCTTATCGGAAGTACCTCAAAGTATCGCAGAATCAACCTCATCAACGATCTATCCTAGGTATGACTATCTCGCTCGACAAAACACCGCTGGAACAACGAGAATACAAGGAAGTAAAAAAAATGCTTGCTCAACGCACTGCGCAAGGAGAGAGGGGTCTACGGCTAGTCTATCGCAACGGATCTCCTCAAATTGTAAAAGCTCGAGATCAAGCAACAACATCAAGGGATGGCGGGGTAGGGTAGATCTTGGTAAGACTATTAAACTCTATTATCAAAATGTTAGGGGCCTTAATAGCAAGATAAACCAATTAATACTATCTCAAGACATATTTGATTACGATTTAATAGCATTTACAGAAACTTGGCTAAAGCCGTCAACCTTTAGTGAAGAAATATTTGATGTAAATTCCTTTGATGTACATCGGGATGACAGAGTTATTAGAATAGGCGGAGACACGTTATTCGCTGTTAATGTAAAGTACAATAGCTGCAATATTAATATAAATCACATTAAAGAATCTATACCAGAAATAGATATAACATGTATTAAGCTTAAAATAGAAAATGATGTGATATTTATATTACTAGCGTATGTACCACCCTATGTGACAACTGCCCAATTAGAACAATTATCTGATATGATAATTGATCTGCGCTTTTTATGGGACCAAAAAGTTATTTTGTTAGGTGACTTTAACATTCCATATTTCCTACTTCACATGTCTTCAACGGTAGACGATCCTAAATCCTGTGCGCTAATGCCCTTAATGGACTTTTTCAGTTCACAACAATTCAACAACATTGAAAATTGTAATTTCAGATGTCTGGATCTTATCTTCTCTAACTTAAATTTAAAACTTGCGAAATGCTTAAATCCCATTTTGGCGGAAGACAAATATCATCCATCACTGATGATCTATTTTGAGTTATTCAAATTAGGAAGTCGTGATTACAATTTTTTGATGAATAGTAATTCGTGCAACTTTAACTTTAAAAAATGTAATTTCTCTGCGTTATATGTATCATTATCGAACACTGATTGGTCTATGCTGACAAGATGTGACACCTCTGACCAGGCTTGTGACATATTTTATGAAATCATTTATAAATTGTTTCAAGATCATATTCTGCTATACGGACAAACAAAAATTAATAAATATCCCTGCTGGTATACGTCTGATATAAGTAGGGGTCTCAATATTAAACAAAAGTTATATATAAAATACAAAAAATACAAATCAGGTAATGTTCTTACTCAATTTCAAGGTCTTAGAGCAAATTTAAAAATCAACATAATTAGGGCATATGAGAACTATACATCCAGGGTTGAAAATGTCTTGATAAGTAATCCAAATCCTACTTTATTCTGGTCACACGTGAACAGGGTTTCACAAACAACACGAATACCTGGAATTATGCACTATAAAGGACAACAACTTGAGTCACAGACTGATATTGTTGATGCCTATGCAGACTTTTTTGGCGGTGTGTACAACATCCCTAAGAATCCAATCGTGCCTGATTCATGTCCCAAGTCCAATATGCATCTTCTTGGAGATGTAACTCAGATTTCCCCCACTGACATAATAAAAGCAATTAAGTCTCTTCCCTCTAAAAAGACAGCGGGCCCTGACCGCATACCTTGCTATATCTTGAAAGACTGCGCGTCTGTCCTAGTAGTTCCCTACACCATTATATTTAATCTAGCAATCTCCACACGGAAATTTCCAACACAATGGAAGGTCACAAGGGTATGCCCGGTTCATAAAAAAGGGGACAGAACTGATGTTCTAAACTACAGGCCTATTTCTATTTTAACTCGTCTAAGGTCTTTGAGATTTGTCTGTAAATTTGTTTGTTTCCTACCAAAAAAATCCACCGTAACCAATCTTATCACTTTTCTTCAGCTTATCTGTTCAAAGCTCAATCAATTTGGTCGAGTGGATGTAATATATACTGATCTTTCTAAGGCATTTGACCTTGTTGATCATGGGATACTACTTTCTAAATTACAGAAATTGGATATACCCGATAATATCATTGCACTTATACAGTCTTACATCTTAAATAGAAAGAATTTCGTTCATTACGGAGGACATAACTCAGCATCATTTTTCCCTTCATCTGGCGTACCACAAGGTTCCAATTTAGGGCCTTTACTATTTGCAATCTATTTTAACGATGTAGGGACAGTGTTTGATGCAATGATCTACTACCTACTGTATGCAGATGATACCAAGATTTTCTTACCCATATCTACTACCCAAGACTGTGAACTTTTGCAAAAAAAACCTTGAGCATTTTCAACTCTGGTGTATTGATAACTCATTTGATCTCAATATAGCGAAATGTAAAATCATAACATTCACAAGAAAAACTGATTTCATAAGATACGATTACAAGATCGGTGGTGAAATACTAGAAAGGGTATCAATAATACGTGATCTGGATGTAAGATTTGACACAGGCCTTACTTTTTTACCCCACATAAATAATTTGATCTCTAGTGCCAATAAAATCCTTGGTTTTATCCTACGTACTTGCAAGAACTTCAAGTCTACCCAACCGCTCCAAATTTTATTCAGTGCATTGGTCCGATCAAAACATGAATATGCTTCCATTGTATGGTCTCCACAATATCAAAAATATGTGACTGCGATCGAAAAATGTCAAAAGAGATTTCTTAAATTCTTGGAATACAAGCGGAGTGGTCACTATCCGCCACCAGGTTCAGACTATGAGCAACTGGTACGGAAATTTGATGTGTGGACACTTGAGAAAAGAAGAATATTCGCATCTTTAGTATTTTTATTCAAGGTAGTACATAATCTAATCGAGTGTCCATACATCCTCTCTTTGCTGCCGTTGAATGTACCTGGTCGCGAAACTAGAGCGACTGCCCAAGGAGGACAACCCTTGTTTTATCTTCCGATGCCAAACTCTAATTGGGAAATGAATTCTCCTGCCTTTTCATTACCTACTCAATTTAACCTCCTACTGAAAAAATATAGATACACTGACTTATTTGATGATTCTCTTTTGACATTTATAAAAAATGTAAGCGACTACATTAACGCTACTACGCCATAAAAGATATAATAACTACGCTATGTATTCAAGAACTATATTTTCGCATTTTTGATTAGAAAAATCGTCGTTATTAATTATAATTACCTAATATATAATTCGACTGTCTGAAAATATACCATTTAAGAATTATCTCAGCAATTGTACAAGGTAGCCCTGTTATTGGTCCATGTATTTGCAAATTTTACTACGTGATAACATTTATTGTAGCCACTGACTGTTGGGCTTATGATTTTTTCAAAATAAAAAATAAAAAATAAATAAATAAAGATGGCTATTGTTTGAGAATAGTTTTTCCAACTATCAACACTCCCACAACATTTTTAGAACATAACTTTAATTTGATACTTAAAGACATCATTACATCTTCAAAATACAATATCAAAAATAGCTGGAAATTGAAAAAAATTATTATTAAAAAAACGGTTCATTAGTTAAACAGGAAATTTTAAATAGATGGGCCAATACAAAAACCTGTAATCGATTAGGTCAAAAAGATTTTATCACAGGGATATTTCTTATTGTTATGAACTTAACTTATTTTAAATTCAATGGATCTCTTTGTACTTATGTTGATGACACCTTATTATATGTTCCACTGACAAAGTTCCAGGCAGTTATCGACGCTTTTAACAGTTTTCATTGAAAACTTCAATTCACAAAATGGAAATATTATTACCAATTGGTATAGGAAAAGCACATATTCAAGCAGAATTTCAAATTTCTTTTCGGCTTATCCTTTCCGAAACAAAATTGCAGTAATCAAAAACTTCGTTCACAGAGCTCTAAGTTTGTCCCACGTTTTATTTCACAAAAAGAATTTAAATATTGTTAGGAATACCGTTCTTTTTAATCATTACCCACAAAAGTGATTTGAGGAACATATTACGATTAGGATTCAACAAATCAAAAACAAAAAAAATAACATTTTATCTACAGACAATCAGAAGGAATTGAGAGAATATTTCTTTTAATACTTTTGTGCTCCCGTTTTTTGGTCAAATTTCGAAAACTCTTGAATTTGCACTGAACAAATTTGATATTCATACTAGTTTCCGTATACCATTTAAAATGGATTCAATAATAACTTTCTGTAAAGATCCTTCAGATAGAAAAAGGTGGTGTTTTTTACAATTCTTGCTCAACATACAAAAGGGTTTGTTGATGTCGACCATGAGTTTGACTATTTTTAAATTTAATGAATGACTTCATCTTATTTCTAATGTGTTTATTACGGATTTGCCTTTTGACTCCGCTTTAGATTTCAGGTGTCGAGGCGAACGCTAACCCACGTACTATCACTATCAAAAATTTCAGTTAACCCTATTGTATTCTTTTGACAAAGAAACTACCCCACTCTCCCCTACAGAAATTACAAGCAGCACCCTGCATTAAATAATTAATTGATAGAGGTAGAAATATCAAATAGCACCTGTAAGAAATGTATTGTTATTTAAGTGAATACTATACTAAACTTTTAGTTATTGATAATATTAACTTAGAATAATGCTAGAAATTATCAATATGTTTTTTCTCTCAATTGGAAACAACGTTAATAGAACCTATAATAAGAAAATCCCATTACTTTTGGTTTAAATGTCAACTACTTTGTTGAAAGTTGAACTAATTTAAAAAAATAATTCTTTGGTTCTAAATTAATTTCTTTGGTTGAAGATTTAATCTCTCGATTGTAAGAGAATTAATCTACTTGCTTAAAGATCAGCTCTTGAGTTAAATGATGAACTACTTTTTTTTAAATTTATTTCTTTTGTTGAAGAACGATAATTTTAGTAGAAAATTCATTTCTTAGGTTGAAAATGTTAGTATTTTGTTGAAAATTCGTCTTTTTTGGTAGAAAATGAATCTTCATTATTGAGGATTCATTATTTTCCGAAAATTCCTCTCTTCTGCTTTAAGTCAAATATTTTTAATTTTTTAATTTAAATTACAATCTTTTTTGGTTGGAATATCAGTTATCACTAAATTTTCGATATACTTTAATACTTGAAGATCTAGTTTATTTTATAAGAATTTGTTTCGTGAATTTGTTTCAACAATCCAATTGATTAGTCTTGGCACTATACGTTTTCCGAATATTTTAGTACAAATTTATTTTTTCGAAAGTTTTAAAAAATTGAAAATATTTAATTCTTTACTTTTGAGCCTTCTGTTTGTGTTGCAAAATGTTTCTGAAAACAAAATTTTCCATGGTGCTTACATGGTTCTGCCCGTAACATCATTCAATTTAGAATAAATATGTAATGTTAACAGCTTATAGAGACATTAATTTAAACAAAAATTCAATTAATTTTCGAGTCAAATGCCTTTCTAGTTTTTATAAATAAAATTCAAGAAACTCACCTGTGACGAGGAGGTTAATTTTTTTCACTAATGAATGAGGGTAGGTTGCTACTTGACACTCATACAACCCCGAATCTCGTGGTAAGGCATATTGTATTTTCAGTCTCCAATTCGTTGGATATCTGTAAGTTCAAAACCAATAAAACTTGAATATATATTTTTGATCGGAAATTTTCTTATTTTATTTTATTGAAGAATTTGCTTACCGAAAGGAAAGACTGACTCTTTCATCTAAACTATACACCATGCGACTGACAGTAAGGAGACGTATTACATCAGAGCTACGATATGACCATGTAACCTGTAACAATAATCAAAATTAAAAACAAACCCTTTCGAAAACTCTTTAAAAAATGTGAAATAAGAATACCAAAACTGGAATAACTTCAATCCAATTATTTAAAATTTCAAGGCACTTTTCAATGTTTCAAAATTTTTAATGTTTCAAGAGAATGAAACAAATTTTCAAAATTCGTGGGTAAATTTGAATTGATTCTTGATTTAAAAAAATAAATTTTGAGAGAAAAATGACAAGAATTTCAAGACCATTTTAATCTTCTTTTGAAATTTTGAAAAATATGGACGATTCCAAAGCCAAGTTTTTCAATTTGCAAGATTAAAAAGACTTTAAAACATTTCAAAAGATTTCCAAAATTGTCAAAACAGAATCTGCGAGATTTCGAGACATTTTTCTCGGAATTTTGAGACATTTTTTTGGAAAAATTCAAATAATTTCAAAAGATATTTAAGATGTGTGAATGTTAAAAAAAATCATTTGAAAATTGAAAAGATTCACAAAAATCAAAAACAAAATGTAAATTTTTTAAGATTTCGAAAACATTTTTAAAGAGAGCAAAAAAATTTTCTTGATATTCCTCGGAGAATATTTTCTGTTTTGAAAAATTAATTATCAAAGAAAATGTAAAAAGCTTTTAAAACATGTTAAAATGTTGCTACGATTGTCGAAAAAAATTTGGAAGATTTGAGGACATTTGTTTAATTTTCCACAATTCCATAAATAATTCGAGTCAAACCTAAATATTTTTGAAACTGTCACGATTTTTTTCTAAAATTTTGCAAAATCCTGTGAAATAAAAAAATTATACTTTTTCGATATATCTGAAATCTTAAAAATCTTCATGAATTTTCTCAAAAATTAAACAAAAATAATGTTTCCATAATCTAAGAAACAAAAGAAGAAATAAACCTAAGAAACAAAAATTCATTCAAAATTTTTATTTTGAATTGCAAATCATTTAATGTGTTCTAGTTGAGAATTCCACTATTTTCTTGAAAATTCGTATTTTTTTGGTCAAAAATGCAACTAATTGAAATAATATTCAAATATTACTAGATTTCTGAAGATTTATAAAAGGGAAGCTTTTTAAGAATTTTCAAATGTTTCAAAACAATAAAAAAAAATTCTTAAAATTCCTAGGAAAATGTAAGCTGATTCTTAATTCAAAAAAATAAATTTTAGGAGAAAACTGACGAAGATTCATTCAACATTTTTATTTTGCATTCAAAATCATTTAATCTGTTCTAGTTGAGAATTCCACTATTTTGTTGAAAATTGGTATTTTTTGGTTAAAAATGCAACTAATTGAAATAACATTCAAATATAATATTTAATAATAACGATAATGTGTAGAATAAAGGTGACCAGCAATTTTATATGAAAATGTAATGTCTAGATTTTTGATGATTTATAAAAGGGAAGCTTTTTAAGAATTTTCAAAGGTTTCAAAATAATAAAAAAAATTCCTAGGCAAAAGTAAACTGATTCTTGATTTTAAAAAAATTAAAGGGAACATTGAAAACAATTTCGGAACATTTTAAATTATTTCATGAAATTTCGAAAAATATTGACAATTTTAAAGCCGAATTTTTCAGTTAGCAAGATAACAAAAAAATCTTGTCAAAAATTCGATCAACCTCAAAAGGCATTAAAAAGTTTTGAAAAGATTTAAAATTAATTTAAAACTTGAAAACATTTCAAAGAATTTTGAAAAAGCGTACATTTTTTAATATCCGGAAATGGAAATTTTGAAGCTTCTTTAAGAGTTTAAAGGGTTTCACGACCATAAAAAAATTCCTTAAAATACCTGGAAAGAATTGAACGGGTTCTGAATTAAAAAAAAAAGGAGAAAATTGAAAATGATTTCAAAACATTTTCAATTACTTTTAGAAGTTTCGAATAATATGGAAGATTTTAAATCCAAATTTTTCAATCAGAAAGATTAAAATTTTTTTCAAAAATTTCGTGGTAAGTTTAAGAGATATTTAGAAGTTTTTAAAAGATTGTAAATCATTTTGAAAAATTAATTTCGAAAGAACATTTGAAAAGAGTTTACAATACCTTAAAATATTTACAAAATTATTAAAACATAATCTGGAAGATCTGAAGCCAATTCTTTGAATTGTTGAGAATTTCAAGAAAATTTTTTTAAAAATTTGTATAATTTGAAAAGATATTTCGAAATTTAAAAGGTTCTGGAAATGGTTGAAAATAATGTAAAATTTGAAAAGGTCTTCAAAAATTTAAAACGAAATGTAAATTCTTAAACATTCCGAAAAAATTGCAAAGCTTTTTTAGAAGTTCCTGTGAGAATTATTACTGAATTTTTATTCTGAAAAATCAATTTTTCCTTAAATTTAAGAAGATTTTAAAAGATTTCTACAAATGCCGAAGAAAATGAGGAAATTTTTCAAAAAAATTTTGTTTATCTCAACAGATTTTTCAAATATTTAGGGATAATTCGAGAGAGTTCAAAATACATTTTTTCTAAAAGTCCTATATATATTTTATAATGATTCGAATTTTCCCTAAAATTATGCCAAATCTTGCATATAAAAAATTATACTTCCTCGACATACCTGATATCAAAAATCTTTTTAAATTTTTTTCAAGAATCTTAGAAAAATGACATTCCTACAACCTTGAAAATAAATGAACAAATAAAGTTGAAAAAGAAATATTCATTCGAAATTTTCATTTTGTATTAAAAATCATTCACAATAAAAAAAATTGATGTCAATCTTTTGTCATAATTTGAATAATATTCCCAGGCGCTTTATTTTTGTAAATTTTCACGAATTTTAATTTCTTATCTGTGAGAAAATCAATAATTCAAAATAAATTTTAGAACCTCTATAACAGGATTTTCACTCAAATTCTGGAAAAATATAATAATATAATATTTTGCATTTTTTAGAACAATCGGCTTGGAATGTGTATGAAGTGTGGTGAGTTCATTATTAATAATGTTTTTTCTTAGATTCTGGGGATTTAATTATTATGTTCAATTTGGGAAGCTTTGGCAAATTATATTAAAAGATATTCTTAAATACGTTATCATCATCGATTAACTAAATAATTGAATGATACTAAAAATGTAATCATTCCTTCAATTTATCTCGAAAGTTCAGGAATTTTAATGATAATTCAAACTCATTTTTATTTTATCATCTTATACTTGAAATTCAGTGAAATTGAAATAGTTGAATTTTCAACCAAGAGGAAGAATTAAACAAATAAAGAAGAATATTCTACAAAATAAATGAATTTTTAACTAAAAAATAGAAACTGTCAATCGAAAGTTGAACAGTCATATTTGTAGTCAATAAAATTAATGTATGACCAAAGAGATGAATTTTCAATTAAAGTGATAGAATAAGCAATCAGAATAGTTACATTCTCAGTTGGAAAAATAAAAATAGCAAAAGTAAATATCGAAATAAGGGAAACTTGCTCCTGCAAACTTTGAGATATTGAATTTTTAAAAAAATGTTCTCAAGACTTGTAAGAAACCCAACTTTGAATATTGCAAACACCTTTTCAAAGCACAAATGTATATCAAATGGAAGGAACTCGTTTGCAAACTCATTGGATCAAAAAATATGTTTTCAATTTCATTTTGGAACACTGCAGAAATAATAAATAATCGAGTCTTCTTATATTGGAAAAGAAGCTTATTACTTCTCTGAAAATGTTCCAGCGAACAGATGTACCAATATTGGATTGCATCTTGAAAAGTAATTGATGGCTTTTGCCCTTGTTTGATCCGGAGAGTTGTTTTCAGTTTCGGCGTCAAGAATTGGATCGAGAGGAACGTGAACAAGGCAATATGTGGAAAATTCGTTGATTACTGAAGGCCAATAAGTCTCCTGTCTTTTATAGAGCTAAATTAGGTTTAATGTATAGAATTCCTGAAAAGAAAACAGGAATTCTACGATCAAATTTGGACAACCACCACAAAATGATCCTATTGCAATTCCTAAGAACAAAAAAAATTGCTTCTTTGGGTCGTTCGTAACTCATCCGACCTTCCTATTGTTAGAGCGTTACACGATTCGAACCGCTTGAACGAAATTTCGTTTAAGATTACCTTCAATATTGAGAATACTAATCGATTTTCTTAATCGTTTTCTTCCAATTATATCATTTTCAAATTTTAGCAGTTAATAAAAATTCCATCGATACATGCTTTGCGCAATTTTAGAGATTATAACAGTATTCATTGTCGGCGGGTGATTTAATTTGGTCTTTATCGAAAGAAATATGCAGATTCGATGAGATCAGATAATTGCACATTGAACTAATTGATCAAACATCACCGCGTTCTAAAATTGCGCAAAACATGGATCGATGAAATTTTTATTAGCTGATAAAATTTGAAAATGATATAATTTAATAAAAAATGAAAAAAAGGGATTAGGATAATCGGTCAATATTCTCAATATTGAAGGTAATTTTAAATAAAATGCAAAATTACCAAAACTCCCAACAGAAATTGAACGGGTGAAACGATTTTTTTCTACCTTTTCTTAATCGTTTCGTCATTGTGTAATGAACCTAATGCAGCATATTGAAATTCAATTTCTGAATATTTCAATAATTATCAATTTCGTTTAAGCGGCTCGAATCGTGTGACGCTCTAACAATAGGAAGGTCGGATGAGTTACGACCGAACCCCTGGGTTGAAGTATCGTCGAAAAACTTTACGTTACAATATCGCACTGTGGTCTTCAAATTTGAAGCGCCTGTTTTCGTTTCCACGTGGGTATTTTCCCGGTATTGGATTGCTCGTTTCCAGGCGCATAAATGAAGCACATTTTCGATTATTTAAAAAAAAAAAAACAAGGCCATTTTTCAAAAAAGGAGACTTTCTTGTTGTGTATTATGCTATTGAGATTACTTGGTTAAAATATAAAATCGAGCAGTTCATCCTTGTAGGAGGAAAACTGTCATTTTTAATACATGAGCTAAAAATCAAGCCTGACAAAGCGCCTTAATACTAGGATGGCGGAACACACAAGTGATGGCGTTTTTATAAGAGTGTTCTTGCTTTTTCTTTCCTCTTTTTTATTTTTGTCCGGAGGAACAAATTTTTTTGTTTTTAGGTATTGCAATAGAAGCATTTTGTAGTGGTTGTCCAAATATGATCTTTGGGTTCTTGTTCTATTTTCAGGAACTTTCTCTAATTTTTTATTTTCTAGCAATTTGTACGGATTTTCAAGATATAAACGTTTTTAAAGGAATTTTGATAGATTCAAACATTTCATTAACAAAATATTTACAAGTCAAGAAAGTATCAACGGTTTGCTTATAAATATGTAAAGTTGATTTTTACAAAAAAAAAACCTAGACTTATAATTTTTGCAGAGTAGCTTAATTTTTAACTAAGGTGATAAATTTTTAACTGGAATAGTTCAATTTTAAACCTAAAAGACAAATTGTTGACTAAACTTGCATTTGCAAACTTTTCAATGTTTCAAATTTTCAACTTTTTCAAGAGAATGAAAAAAATTTCTTAAATTCCTGGGGAAATTTGATTTGATCCTTAATTAGAAAAAAAAATTGAGAGAAAATAGGCAACGATTTCAGAAAATTTTAATCTTTTTGGGAAATTTCGAAAAATATGGACGCTTGCGAAGCCAAATTCTTCAATTAGGAAGATTAAAAAGTTTTACAGAAAATTCGATCAAGTTTGAAAGACATTTAGAAGTTTTAAAAAGATTCAAAATAAACTAAAAACTTGAAAACATTTCAAAGAAGTGTGAAAAAGCGTACATTTTTGAATAGTTGAAAATAAAAATTTTGGAACTTCTTAAAGAATTTAAAGGTTTTTACGATAGTAAAAACATGCGTAAAATTGATTAAAATTGCGAGTGAGTTAAAGAGACATTCAGAAGTTTAAAAAAGAATCGAAATTAATTTAAAATCACAAAAAATGTTTAAAGTCGAAAAAATGTGAACTTTTGAATATTTGGAAACAAAAATTTTGAAGCTTCTCAAGAATTTTGGAAAGTTTCACGATAATAAAAAATATTTATTGAAATTCATGGTATAGTTTAACCGATCTTTTATAATAAAAAATTAATCCGAAGAGAATATTAAAAAAAAAATTCAAAACATTTCAAATAATATCAAAAATTGTCAAAACGGAGCCTGTAAAATTTGAAGGCATTTTTTTTCTTCTTCGGAATTTTAAGAAAATGTTTGAAAAAATTTCAATAATTTTGAAAGATATTCAGAATGTTTAAAAGTTTTTCAAATGTTAAAAAGAATCATTTGAAATCTAAAAAGATTCACAAAAATTGAAAAAAAATGTAAAAGATTTCGAAAAAATTTTCGATCCTTTTTTAGAAGTTCGAAAGGTTTCAAGGAACTAAAAAACTTATCTTAAAATTCCTCGGAAAATATTTTTTATTTCGAAAAATTATTTAGTAAAGAAAAAGTCGGACGGTTTTTAAAAACATTTTAAAATGTTGCCACAAATGTCGAGAAAATTATTTTTTCATTTTTAAAGATTTTTGAAAATTTTATGAATAATGCGAGTCAGTTCAAAATATATTTATTTCCAAAACTCAAAAAAACCTAATTTGACACTGACTCGTTTTTTTCTGAAATTTTGCAAAATTCTGTAAAATAAAAAAATTACACTTTTCCGACACATCGGAAATCTTCAAAAGTCTTTCTAAATTTTCTCAAGAATCTTACTAGAATGATATTTTTATAACCTTGAAAACAAATGAACAAATGAATCTAAGAAAGAAATATTTACTCAAAATTTGTATTTTGTATTCAAAATCATTTAATCTGTTTTGGGTGAGAATTCCACTATTTTGTTAAAAATTCGTATTTTTTGGTAAAAAAATGCAACTAATTGGAATAATTTTTAAATAATTTTTTTAATAAGAATAATTAATAGAATAAAGGTGCTTAGCACTTTGACATAAAAAATGTAATGTGTAGATTTTTGTAGATTTATACAAGAGAAGCTTTCAAGGAATTTTCAAATGTTTCAAAAATATGAAAAAAATTTCCTAAAATTCCTGGGAAAATACAAACTGATTCTTAATTTGGAAGAAATAAATTTTAAGAGAAAATAGACAATTTCAAATTTTGTCAAATTATTTCTTGAAATTTCGAAAAAAGGACGATTTTAGAGAGAAGTTGTTTAGTTAGTGAGATTCTAAAATTATATAAAAAAATTCGATTAAGTTTAAAAGACATTTAGAAGTTTTGAAAAGATTCAAAATAAATTTAGGACTTTAAAGCACTCAGAAAAGTTAGAAAAAGCGCACGTTTTTTAATATTTGGAGATGAAAAATTTTAAGCTTCTCAAAGGTTCGGAAGGGTTTCACGATTATGAAAAAATTTCTTGAAATTCCTGGAATTGGAATTCAAAACATTTTCAATTATTTTTGGAAATTTCGAAAAACATGGAAGATTTTAAATCGAAATTTTTCAATTAGCAAGATTACCAAGTTTTTAAAAAAATTCGTTTTAAGTTTAAGAGATATTTAGAAGTTTTAAAAATATTTCAAATTATTTTGAAAGATTAATTTCAAGAGAATATTTAAAAAGTGTTTAAAAGATTTTGAGATTTCAAAAATTATTATAACAGAATCTGGAAGATTTGAACGCAATTTTTTTTAATGTTTGAGAATTTTAAGAAAATTTCTGTAAGTATTTGAATAATTTGAACAAATATTCAAAAGTTTTGATGGTTGTTTTTAAAATTGCTGAAAACAATTTGAAATGAAGATTTCTACAAATGTCAAAAAAATTTCCTGTGTGCTTCTTATGGGATCATATAAAACAGACTTATGGGGATGATGCTCAAAAATTAATATTCAATTTCTATTCTGTAGCTAATTGTGAAAGAATCTGGACCTTAATTATTTACTAATCAAAAATATTCTCACCGTCTTATTGCCCAGCATTCCAATTTTGCAATCAAGAAGTACAGTATTTCCAATTCTAGCAGTAACATTCTCTTCCTCCTCTCCATCTTCAAAATACGGTGTGTATTTCCCCAAGTGGCTGGAAAGTTTCGGCTGAATGATTTTTCCACTAAAGATCAATTGATTCGCCTCCGGATGTATATTTATGACTCTCGAAGATTTGATTTCGCGAAAAGATCCACTCTTTCCGTTTAAAATCTCATTCTGTGATTTGCTTCCCAGATTCTTTTGCGTCGATTGCTGTTCTATAGAATCAGGACTCTTGCCGAGATGTTTTTCCTCATCTCTGGAAACTTTCCTCCCTTCATCTTTCACTTCAGTTTCATTTCTTTTCAGAGAGATTGGAACTTGGTACGGTACAGAAACTTGAGATGCTGTTTTTACATCAGAAATCTCTGCAGAGGACGTAACTCCCGATCGTCGATGACTTTGATCCTCAAACTTTTCTTCCTCGACTTGATTCTCAGTGAGAGTCCTCACCAAGGAATTTGGTTTCGAACCACTTTCCTCTCGAGGGGATTCCTCGAGATCGCTTCCAGAAACGACCAGAGCTCTAGCAACATCGTAACTCGGAAGGTCGGGAATTTCCTCTGAGGAACTTTCCAAAGGATTATCAGACACAGAGTGATTTCTCATCATTGATCCTCGTTCAGTATTTTTTGTCGGATTCGCGGATAATCCAGGAAGATTCTTTGGAAGAGGGTCGCTCTCCTTAGCCGTCTCGATTTCCATTCCTAGCGTCAAGTTGGATTCTCGATCCTTTTGAATCTCCCCTAATCGTCCTGCTAAATTGGACCCTGTTCCTTCCTCAAGTGCGGAGGATTCTCTGTAAACTGTCGACGATTCGTAGCCAATTTCGTCAGACATCCTTCTCGATGTTGCATTGATCGCCTTGTTTGTAGTGTTGTTTTCAGTCGAGTGTCGATCCTCCTTCTCAGGATGATTGATTCTGAGCTCAGCGGCGCCGCTTTCCATCTCTGCGTCAGAAAGAAGGTTCAAAATATCAATGGTTGAAAGGAAAAATTGGTTTTCATACATTCGATGGGAAAAGTCTCGACTGGATGCAAAAATATTGGATGAATAATAGGGTTGTATATATTTTTTGTGCAAAAAGCTAGTTAGAACCCTTTTTCCACTCCTCTCTTTGTCACAGATCATCACACAAAGCTTGAAGAATAGGGTGGTCCAAAAATTTGTTTATCAAATTTTTGTGGAGACAAACCCCAAATTTGTTCGAATCCACACAAAGAATAATCAATTTTTTTTTTGTTAAAAAAAAATTGATAACATGTTAACCAATGTTTAACATGTATTTCCCATAAGAAAAAAGGACGTTTTTGTAAATCGTATTCAGAATCCTCAATATTATCTCAATCAATTCGAAACTCAACATTTCTCTTCACAAATAGCCATAGAATAAGAATAAAATATCACTTTTCAAATACCAACACCATAAGTCTGTTTTGTAGGGTCCCAAAGAAACACCATAAGTGAAAAAATGGGTTTTGCGAGTTTTGGGCGCTAATTATGATTTTTTTGCGGTTTTTTAAATGTGAATTATTTCTAGTACATAAAATATTACTTTATACTAGAAATTAGATGTTTTAATGACATTTTTAAACAATTTATTATTGTTTTTAGCAATTTTCTCATAGAATGGAGTAAGAAAAATGCGGTTTTTTCACCGATTTTCCATTTGTTGTCCAATTTTCAATTAGAGGGAAGTGAAAGTTCACTAATGTGAACAAGAGTGACTGATTAAGAAATTTAATGATAATGTTAATAATGTTAATAATATTCTCTTAGAAAAATGTTACAATATTGCACAAAAAAATCACTTTCAGTGAAATTTTTAGATCAGATAAGTTAAGTAATTAATTAGAGTCAAGAAACTTAATTGTTTGAACAATTTATTATAATTATTAATAATATTATATTTGAATAATGCTAGAAAGATGCGGTTTTTTCTGAAATGTTTGGCTTTTTGTCCAATTTTCAAATGGAGGGAAGTAATCATGAATTAAAGTTAACAAAATAACTGCTTAAACAATTTATTGACATTGTTAATAATATTCTCTCTGCTTAATTGGTAGAATGTCGCGATTTCTTCTGAAATTTTCAACTATTTGTATATTTTCCATTAGGCGTGGCTTAATAATTAATTAGATTTAGCAATAATAATCATTTAAACAAATTATTGAAAATTGGACAACAAATGGAAAATTTGTGAAAAAACCGCGTCTTTCTAACTCCATTCTATGAGGAAGTTGCTAAAAACAATAATAAATTGTTTAAACAATTTATGAAAACATCTAATTTTCAGTATAGAGTAATATTTTTTGTATAATAAACAATTCGCTTTTGAAAAACCGAAAAAAAATTGTAATTAGAGCCAAAAACTCGCAAAACCCATTTTTTTCGCTTATGGGGTTTCTTTGGGACCCTATAAAACAGACTTATGGTGTTGGTATTTGAAAAGAGATATTTCATTCGTATTCTATGGCTAATTGTGAAGAGAAATGTTGAGTTATAACTCGATTGAGATAATATTGGGGATTCTGAATAAGAATCAGAAAAACTTCTTTTTTTCTTATGGGAAATACGGGTTAAACTTCATGGGGTTTGCGGTACCCCTAAATATCATTTTTTATGAAAAAAAAAAAAAAATAGATTTTTTTTTGTATGGATTCGAACAAACTTGGGATCATATTTTTGGATGAACTATTTCAAAATTTTCAAAAGGAATAATAAACTCAATATTTCAGCACCCAAAATATGTCTATTCGTACTCAAATATGATTTTTATTTAACAAAAGTAAACCTTTCTTCAAGAAAAACGAAAAACGTAATTTTTTATCATATTCACGATCAAGTCTTTTCAATTCGCATAGTTTTTCAAAAAAATAAAATTTTTCAGGTCATAAACTTTATACAGTAATTTGGAGGTAGAATGATGTTCTAACTATTCAATGTTAAGGCATTCATGAAAAAATGTTGTCTCCTCTCTAAATTCTATTGGAAATCCGAGAGTAAATTACCAGGCGTTTTTTAGAAAAATTTCCGACTAAATTTTCGACCAAAATTATTAATTTGGTGCCAAAAACGGCAATTTTTTAACAAAATATATAAATTCTCAACCAGATAGTTGACTTTTCAACGAAAAAAGATTAATTTTCAACCAAATAGTCGAATTTTGAATTAAAAAAGATAAACTTTCAACAAAGGGGCTTAACTTTCAACTAAGTAGTTTTATTTTCAGCCGAAAAGATAGATTTTCAACTAGAATGATGAATATTAAACTGAAATACTTGAATTTTTGCGACCAAAAACATCACTTTTTGAACAAGAAGATTACTTTTCTACCAAAAAGATGATTTTTCAATAAAAGACATGAATTCTCAACCAGATAGTTAAATTTTCAATTAAAAAAGACAAACTTCCAACCAAATAGTTGAATTTTGAACTAATAGAGATCCATTATCAAGAAAAAATGAAATACTTAAACTGTCAGGGGAAAAAAATTAATTTTATATCAGAATGATGAATTTTTAAATAAGATTATGAATCTTCATCTGGAATAGTTGAATTTTAAACAGAGAAGATGAATTTCTAACTAAAATGATAAATCGCTAATTGTAATAGTTAAATTTTCAACCAAAGAGATGAATTTTTAAACAAAAAGATAAGCTTCTACCAAAAAAAAATTAAAATGACGGAAAATTCAGTTGCAGTAGTTACATTTTTAGTTGAAAAAATAGTAATTTGAAAGAAAAAGTAATTTTGAAGGAAATAGTTACATTTTCTAAATTGAGTCACATTTTAAACCAAAAAGATGAATTTGTAACTAAACTGATGAATCTTTGACTAAAATATTTTAATTTTCAACCGGAATGATTAACTTTCAAACAAGAAAATTAATTTCTACTAAAACAGACGAATTTTCAACTAAAAAAAATAATTTTTTAACAATAAATGGAGCAGTTAAATTTTTAGTCGAGTAGAATAATTTTCAACTAAAGAGATAAATTTTTAACTAAAATTATGGAATATTCAACTGAAATAGTTATAGTTTCAGATTAAAAAAATTAATTTTCAAGAAAAAAAACAACAATTCTTAAAAAAATTATTTAAACTTTCAACTGAAATAGTTATAATTTTAGTAAAGAAAATTTCCAACCAAATAACTTATTTTTCGACCAAGGAGATAAATTTCAATTTAAATTATGAATCATTCACAAAAAAAATTAATTTTTAACAAAAGAGATTCACTTTCAACCAAGTAATTCACCATTCCAAGAAGATGAAGTCTGAAAGAAAAATTTAGTATTTGATATTTAATGCGAAAAATATTTTAATTTTTAATGAAAAACAGTTGAATTTAACCAAAAAAGACGACTTTTCAACATGTGTTGAATTTTCAATCAATGAAGATTTTTCAGTCAACAAAGAGAAAAATGGCTAACAAATTGTTGAATTTTTAAGAAAAAGATTAATTTCCAAGAAATAAGATTAATTTTCTATCAAAAAGAACGATTTATTAATAAAATACATAAATTTTCAATTAAAAACGATCAATTTTGAACCAATAATATAACAGTAAAATTTTCAGTTAAATCAATTAATTTCAAGCGAAAAAAATGAATTTTCAACAAAATAGTTAATTTAATATAAAAAATACCTTAACAAATGAACAATAATTGTTATTCTTTAACATTTCAATTAAAAAAAAAGTGTGCTCTTGAAAAATTCCTATTATATAAATTGTTATTCTTGATACACAGAATCAAATATCTTTTTCGAAAAATAATAAGGACGATTTCAAAGAGAAATTTTTTATCAGCGAGATTACAAAGTTTTATCAAAAATTCGATCAGGTTTAAGAAAGATTTAGAAGTTTTGGAAAGGTTTAAACATTCCTGAAAAATTTTAAACTGATTGTTCATTTAGAAAAATAAATTTCAAGAGAAAATTCATATCGAATTCACATTTAAAATTATTTCTTAAATTCGAAAAATAATATGGATGAATTCAAATTCAATTTTTTCAATATTCATAGAAAAATTTTATTTATTAAAAAAATTTGTACAAAAATTTGACTAAAAGAGTCAAAATTAATTTAAAACTTAAAAAGATTCTCAAATAGTTGAAAAATGTTCTTTTTTGAATATTTTCAAATAACAATTTTGAAGCTTCTTGAGCATTTAGAAAAGTTTCACGATAATAGAAAATATTTTTAAAAATTCATGGGACAATTTAAACTTATTTTTTATTCTGAAAAATTAACTTTGAGAGAATATTAAAAAATACTTCAAAACATTCTAAAAGATTTTCAAAATGCTCAAAACAGAATCTGGAGGATTTGAAGTAATTTTGTCTATTTTTCAGAATTTTCAGAAATTATTTGGAAAAATTCAAATAATTTGAAAAGATTCACCAAAATTCAAAACAAAACGTAGATTTTTGAAGATTTTGAAAACATTTTCGAAGCTTTTTAAGAAGTTTGAAAGGCTTCAAGAAAATAAAAGACCTTCCTCAAATTTCCTGAGTAAATTTATAATGACTTTTTGTTTGAAAAAATTTATGTTTGATTTTTTAATCAGAATGATTAGTTTTCAAATAACAAGATTGATTTCTAGTAAAACAGAAGAATTTTCCATTAAAAAATATAATTTATTAACGAGAAATTGAATGGTTGATTTTTTATTTAAAAAAAAGTAAGAGTTGAATGTTAAACTATCAAAGAACAATTTTCAATCAAATAGTTGAATTTTGAACAAAAAAGATCAACTTGCAACCGAAAATAAAATAGTTAAATTGTCCGTGAGAAAATTAATTTTCAACCAAACTGATGAATTTTCAACCAAGATGATGAATCTTCAACTGGAATAGTTAAATTTTGAACAAAAAGGATGAATTTTCGATTAAAATGATGAATCTTTAACTAAAATAGTTAAATTTCAAGTCAAAAAAATAAATTTTCAAATAAGAAGGATAACTTCTACCAGAAATGACGAATTTTCATCTAAATGCATGCATTTTCAACTAAAAGGGACGAATTTTCAACCAAAAATTCAATAGTTAAATCTCCAGGTGAAAAAATAAATGTTTAATCAAAGCGACGAATTTTTAATTGAAATGATAGAATATTCAATTGGAATAGTTACTTTTCCAGTTAAACAAAAAATTTCAACCAGAAAAAAGTATTTTTCAAAGCAATGTTTACATTTTTGGACCAAGTGATCAATTTTTAACTAAAATGATGAATCTTCAACTGGAATACTTGAATTTCAAACCCAAAGTTTGAAAAAGTAATAATTTCTAACAGCAATAGGAATTTAAACAAAACACTTAAAGTTGCAACTGGAATAATAAAATTTTCCGTTGAGAAAATTAATTTTAAACTAAATGAAAAACGAATTTTCAACAAAATATCTCATTCAGCAACCAAGTAGATGAATTTTGAATTAAAATTATGAATCTTCAATCAAAAAATTACTTTGGCTAACTTATTGTTGAATTTTCAAGAAAGAAAATTAATTTCCAATAAGTGAGATTAATTTTTCATCGAACAGAACGATTTTTCAACAAAATACATAAATTTTCTACCAAGAAGAATAAAATTTCAAACAATAATATGACAGTGAAATTTTCAGTTGAAACAATTAGTTTCAAACGAAGAAATTAATTTCTAACAAAAAAGTTCATCACAGTAAAATAAAGCTACTATCACAAATGAAGAGTCATTGTTATTTATCCAAAATATTGAGTTTTCAAGTCATAAAGACGAATTTTTGAAAATAATGTTGAATTTACAACAAAAAAATATGCATGTTCTAACAGAATAATTTAATTTTTCGCTGGAAAGTCGAGTTATCAAAAAAATAAGCGAATTTTCAAATAAGAAAGATCCAGTTTATGACAAAAATGGAAAATCTATATTTCTATTTTAAAAAATTCATTTTCAGTAACAGAAAGAAATAATTAAAATACAAATTAGTTAAATTTTTATTCTAATACAAATAAAATTTTAAAAATGTAAAAGGAAAATGAAATAATTAAAATTTCAGTTACTAAAATCAATTTTTGACTGAAAAAAAAATATTTGCGAACAAAGAAGCGAAATTTCAACCAAAAAGATTGATTTTTTACCAAAAAAAATATTTTTTAACAAAATGCATAAATTTTCAACCAAAAAGGTTAATTTCCCACTCAAAAAAGACTAATGCTGAAGAAAATAGATGAATTTTTTGCTAAAAAACTTAAATTTTCAACAAAGTATAAAATAGATTATTTTTTAGTTAAAAAAATAAGTTTTTAAGCAAATAAAATTAATTTTCAACGAAATAGGTGAATTTTTAACCATACAAATGAATTTTTAACTGAAAAAAATAAAGTTCCGACGCAGAATAAAATAATTTAATTTTCAGTTTCAGAAATAACTTTTTGAGCAAATAAAATCAATTTTCAAACTAATATTTACATTTTAAACAAACAAATTCATTTTCAATTTTCAATTTGAAAATTAATTTTTAATGAACAAACTAATTTTCAAGTCTAAGAAATGAATTTTATGCCTGAAAGATTAATTTTTTGACCAAAGAAAGATTCGTTTTTAACAAAATAAATAACTTTTTAACCAAAAAGATGGATTAGTCACCAAGCAGATTGAGGTTTTTTCGAAATCTGCAAAATTATTTCTCAATAATAAAAATTAATTTACAATTAAATCTTTTTCCCCTACAATAATGTTTTTAAAACATTTGAAAATTATTTATTACATAAAATAAAATTACTCTATTTGAAAATTTGAATGAAAGAATATAAAATAATTGAGGTAAAAAACTAATAATTATCAATTTTTTAATACTCGTATTCCTAATAGGTTTAAATATTTTGAAATGAGAAAAAATTCTTGAAAAAATCTGGAAATTTGAGTTTAGAGAACTGCTGAAGTTTAAGATCACAGCCAGCGCCGCTGAAAAACTTCAACAATAAGAAACCGGAAATGAAGAGTCTAGTGACGGTTATTATTTTTATAGAAGGATAAACGACCCAGTAAATATTGCGAAAAGCAAAAGTAATAAAAAAAGCTCGCCTTCAAGAATATTCTGATGCATTTCTTTTTTATAGTGATGGATTCAAATGGAATGTTGAAAGAAAAAAGAAAAACACGCTCCCGAGATATTCAATATCTCAATACGGGTAAACAAAATTTGATGTGAAAAACTTAGCTAATTCCGAGAAAATCAACCAAGAATTTTAGGTTCAAAATTTAACAGGTTTCCAAAATCGGTTTAGGATATCGATTAAGAATCGAATTTTTAATTTTTTGAAAAAAAATACGAACTAGCTTCCGAGGTATGGGGATACTGAATAAGAATAAGATGAGATTCAGAAAAAATCCTCTTACCAGAATGTGTATTTTAACAATAAAAAACTGACCATAGAGAGTTTAGTGCCAGTTATCGTTCTTATAGAATGATAAACAACCCAGTAAATATTGTGAAAAAAATACAAAACTCTTGTTTTCGAGAATCTTCGGATTTCTTCTTTATAGTGGTAGACTTAAGTGATATGTCTTGACATTACTTACCGTTTCTACTTACACATACGCTGGGCGCATTGTCAGTGGAAAAGTCAGTTCATAGTTAGACATTATATCGATTCTTGAAAATTAATTATTAATCATAGTAGAGTGAACATATTCTTTTAGATAAACATTTTTTAGACACAAATTTAAATGTTACAACTTTCCGTAACTAAAGGTGGGAAAAAATTCAGGAGAATCTAAAGAATGGAGAAAAATTATTTGTTATTATCAAAATTATTTGTTTTTCAAGTTAAGAATTCCATAGAATTAATGTATCCATAAGAGATTAATTTTCGAATTATTGTGGTTACCTTTTGATGAATTCTTCTTGAAATTTTTTTTTTTATAATGGGTGATTTAGAAGTGAAAATATATAATAATTATAGTAGAAAAACTAATGCTTATCCAAAACTCTCTAATAAAAATGTATTACATATGAATTAAATAATAGTTTTTTTTGTTACAGCTTTAATTTTTATAGAATGATGGACAATCTATAAGTATAGCAGAAAGCAAGAATAATAAAAAAAATTCTCGCCTTCGAGAATCTTCTGATGTTTTTCTTCTTTATAGTGGTGGTTCAGATGAGATGTCTTGTCATTACTTACATTTTCTACTCACAGAAACCCTCCTCACATTTTCAGAGGAAAAGGAATTTCATAGACAGACCTTTTTTGATTATCGAAATAACTGAATAATTAATTAAAGTAGAGAAAATAAATTCTCATGGATAAAAATCATAAAGCAAAAAATCGAAATCTTATTTCACGTCTTTCTGTTACTTTCTTTTTCTACTTATAAGGAATCTTGCACACAGCTGAGTAGAAAAGATAGTTTATAGTTAGACAAAATATTAACTTTCAACATATCTGAATAATGAATTATAGTGGTGAATTCAAATGAGATGTCTTGTCATTACTTGCGTTTTCTACTCATAGAAACCATAGACACATTACAAGTGAAAACTGTAGTTCATAGTTAAAAATTACGTAAATTAAATAAAAATCTGAATAGTTACTTATGATAGAGTGAATAAATTCTTTTAGATGAAAATTTTTCAGATAAAATAAAAATTGAAATGTCTTCTCCATAGTTGCTCTTTCTACTTATAAATATCCTGGACCTATATTAAGTGGAAAAGGTAGTTAATAGTCAGGCATCTTATTGATTTAAAAATCTGAATTAGTGATTACAGTCGAGTGGATATATTCTCTTAGATGAAATTTAAAAAAAAGAATATAAATGTCGCGGCTTGTCGAGACTTTCCTTTTCTACGTATATACTCTTGGCCACGACTAAGTAGAAAAGGTAGTTTATAGTGAGACGATGCATTAATTTTTATAAAATCGGTATTATGAATTACATTCATCATAAGTGTGATTTTCAATTTAACATAAAGAGTGATAAGTTATATTTAAACAATTGAAAAATTCCTTCTTATAAAACGCAGTATTTAGTACGTAAACATTTCTCACATGTGTTCCATTGACAGATTTTTCCTTCAAATCAATAAATTTAAAACTATTTTCAAAAAAGTGATTGTCAACACTTTTTTTTTGTAATAAAATTGAGAAGTTGTCTCCAATGGCTAACTCAGTGGTGCGCGCGATTTAATGTCAAAAGTTTTCTAATATGAGCTATCCACTTTTGTAAACAAGAGAATGCCTTCTGGCGCGCCGTTACTGATCGGGAATTTTCAACCCCTTTTTCAAGCTGATAAAATGGAAATTTACATTCACCCTTCGACGCCTGGCGATAATTGCAGAAATTCGGAATTAATTTTAAACTTTTTTCAAGTCAGGAGACCCACTGAAAGAAAGAGTGAAATGCTACTAAACTTCCAGTCAAATATGTTTCAAAACTATGAGAAATTAAAAGATTTTTAAATAATAATCCTAAAAGAGAAACTAAATTTTATTTTTAAGAGCCCAGGCAAAATTTGGATTGAGTTTTTATTTTTAAAAATTAATTTTAAGGCAATTTCAGAAAATAGAATGTCGAAGGTCTTAGAGCATAATCTTTTATTTTTTTAAATTTCAAACATAAAATTACGAAGAAGAAAAACTTCGAAAGGTCTCAAAAGACCTTCGACAAAACAGATGAGTTTTTGGAAATTCAACTATTTGGTTGAAGATTAACTTTTTTGAACTATCTGAGACTTTCAAAAATATTTTCGAATTTTCTCAAGAATTTTCGGAAAACTTTAAACCGTACGACTGATGATTATGGTCTTTAAAAACGTCTTCTTGAAATCATAAAATCAAATTCCAATTTTACTGTCACCAAAAAGTTTGAAGGCCACTTTTCTCTGAAACTTTAAAACTTGAACTTTTTCTCAGTTCAAAACATTTTATTATTGTAGTATAACTTCCAAGAAAAATAATTCTGCTGAAAAGCTAGTTTGGACGAAATTGTCCATCAATTCTGATATATCTCTTTATACGTTGTTTTATTAGTTACAACCTTATAGGAAAGAGAAGTTTGAAAGCTTTTATCCTGCACGTAAACTCTGAAAGTTAAGTGCCCTCTCAAAGACAAGTAGAACTGACATCAGAAAATAAAAAAAAATTTACTGGTTACACCTGGCCATCAAAAAACTTACTTTCAAAATAACATGATTAAAGTTTCCAACTCTATTCTCGAAAAAAGGAAAATGTATCTGAACTCAAATTGTAATTTCTATCATCCATAAAGTACCATTTTATATAAAATGGAAACGTTAAAATATTTTTATAACATTGTAATTAAACTGCTTTGCAAACTTGTCGTCCTTTCATGTGCCATTGATATTTTTATTTTAAATAAAAAACAATTGCATTGAACCAAAAAAATGAATTTCGAACAAAATAGTTGAATCCTCAACCACAATTGATGAATTTTCAACCAGCAGTTGCATTTTTAACAAAGAAAGATAAAATTCTTAAGTCAAAGAAGAAAAAAAATTTCATAAAAACGTTGCTTTTCAAGTGAGAAATACAAGTAAATGTTACATTTTTAGCCATGAATGTTAATTTTCATTGGAAAAAATAATTTTCTATAAAAGCAACGATTTTTCTACGACACAACTGCATTTTTTAGCCAAATATTTTAACTTTCCACCAAATTGTTGAATTTTCAAGTTATGAGGAGGAATTTTCTACTAAGCATTCAAATTTTCAATTCGAAAATATGAATTTTCAACAAAAAAGTGAAGTTTCAAGTAAGCAGTAAAATTTTTAACCAAAAGGAAGGAATTTTCACCTAGAATAAGAATCTTACACGAAAAAATAAACTTTCGGGAAAGTAATTCGACTTTCAACCAAGGAGCAAAATTTGTAACCTAAGAAGATTAATTTTCAACAAAAAATGTAATAGTTAATGCTTCAACAGAAAAATATTTTAATTAAAAAAGAAAACAGTTTAATTTAACCAACAAGAACGAATATTTTTCAAAATAAATGAATTATTAACAAAATAGTTGAATTTCCAACTGAAAAAGATAAATTTTCCACAAAAAATCTTTAAGTAAAGAAAATATTTTCAAGAAAGTAGTTTAAATTTTAAACAAGTAGTTTAATTTTCTACCAAGTTGTTTATTTTTCACGAACATCATTTTCAACTAAAACAGGTTTACTTTTAATTAGACAGTTTCATTTTTATTCAGAAAGGATTAAATTATATCAGAAAAGATAAATTTTTGCCAGAAATGGAATAGTTAAATTTTCAGTTAAAAAATTATTTTCGATAAAAAAAAATAATTATCAAGTAAAAAGACAACATATCCAACAAAAAGGATTGATTGTCTAAAAAAGAAAAATTAATTTTGAAGAAATGACATGCATTTTTAATAAAATATTTGAATTCCTCAAGGGATTTTCAACCAATTAGTTGAATTTCAAGCTTGAAAAAATAAAGTTTTAACCTTTTCTACCAAATCGTGGATTTTTCTTTAAAAAAAAAATTTCAGTCCCAACACAAGAATATTCAACAAAAAGTTTAATTTTCAACAAAAAAAGCTTGATTTTCAATAAAGCAGATGCATTATCTACAAAAAAAGTGGAAATTTGTATAAGAAAATATCAATTTCAGCCCAAAATGGAATATTTAAATTTCCAGTTAAAAACAATTATTTTTAATAAAAAAAAATTTCAACCGAATAAATAAATTTTCGACTGAATATTTCAATTCATCAAGGAATTTTCAACCGAATAGTTCAATTTTTAACAAGAAAAGATAAAGTTTTAACGGAAGATAAAATAGTTCAGTTTTAAATCAAAGAAATTAATTTTAACTAAAATTATGAATCACCAAATAAAAAAATTAATTATCAACAAATAAGATTAACTTTGAATAGTTGAGCTTTCTACCAAACTGTTGAATCTAAACAAAAAACAGGTGAATTTTCAACTGCAAACAATATTCAACAAAACAGTTAATTTTCAACCGAAACAGGCTAATTTCTAATCAGTTTTCTTTTCAACCAAAATGGATGAAATTTCTATAAGAAAGTTCAAATTTCACCAAAGATGAAATAGATTTTCTGCAAAAAAATGTATTTTAAACAATAACTAATTCTCAACTAATAAATTAGTTCTCAACCAAAAAGACAAATTTTTTAACGAAGAGGGTTAGTTTTCTGTAGAAAATGATTAACTTTTTAACAAAATTTTCATGTAAAAATGATCAATTTTCAACAAAAATGAAATAGTGGAGTTTTTGATTTAAAAAACTAATTTTCAAGATAATGGTTAAATTATTAACTAATGAAATTAATTTCTTGACTGAAATGATGAATCTTAAATTAACAAATTAATTTTCAACAAAGTAGTTCAACTTTCGACCAAATAGTTTAATTCACTACAAAATTGTTGAATTTCCTCTAGGAAGATGAATTTTCAACCACAAAGTGTAAATATTTAAAAAAAATGCAGAGAATTTCAACCGAAACACGATAATTTTTAAGTAGACAATTGTATTTTGGCCACAAAATGGAAAAGTTGAATTTTCAGTTTAAAAAATTAATTTTCAAACAAAGAAATGAAGTTTTAACTAAAAAAAAACTACTTAGCTAACAAAAATTTGAGAAATTAGTTCAACTTTCGACCAAATAGTTAAATTTTCTATCAAATTGTTGAATTTCCTTAAAAACAGATTAATTTTTCACATCGAAATGTGAATTTTCAACAAAAAGTTAGTTTTGAACTGAAACTGGTAAATTTTTCATTCGACCGATGCATTTTTAACCAAATAAGATGAAATTTGGACAAAAAGAGATGAATTTTCTTTAAGAAAGAGATTAATTTCCTACAAAAAGAAAAAAACAGAATCTTCAAATCAAATGTTCAAGTGTTCAACAAAATTACTGAATTTTCAACCGAAAAACTTTTTTTGTTACGACGGAAATTTAAAAAAAATGAAAACTACATACCAAAACCATATATAGTTGGCTGTTTAATATTTATTTTATAATAAGTAACTAATCCTGAAGATATTCTCTCATGTTAAATCTTCACCGCATATATTCTGAATAAGTAGAAAGTTTTGCTTTTAAAAATATTTAAAGTTTTTAAAGCTTTGCCCTTCTCAGAAATGACTAATTTTCATGTAATATTTATAAGTTGAAGTTAAATTCTTTCAAGAGAACTTTTGTACGAATAATTTACTGCAAAAGGCGTTAAGAGCTTGGTACGAACCAAATAAGAAAATATGAGAATCCGGCAGCTTGCAACACCTAAGAAGCTGCGAAGTAGAAAATACCTGTAAAAATTTTACTAACGCAGCAACACTATATTACAGTGGCGCAGCTAAATTTGGCCGGGTTTCAAAAAGATTGAATTATTTAATCAAAGTTTTGATTCTTTTAAATCGCGCTAGTCAAACTTGAATAGAAGGAATTAATTGTTCGTGATGTTGTGAAATGATTATACGAATTCTATTTTCAAAATTATATAGACATACGTTTTAATTTTTTCTGGAATTAGTATAAAAGATTATTATGGATTCAAATTTTCAGAAATACAATTTTAAATTAAAAAAATATATAACTTACATTTTCTGGAATCAGTTTTAAAGATTACTAATAATTCAAAATTTCATAAATGATAGTTCAAATTGAAAAAAAAACATTAGGTATAAATTATTTGAATGTTTTAATAAAAATTAGATATTAAATTTTTCACGATAATAAGTTAAATAAAGATTGAAATTTAGCTTTTTTTCTAAATTGAGTAACATAAACTGATAATTTACTTGAAGGCTATATGTATAATAAAAGTTTATTTATATTTAAAATATCCTTATTACAATTAAGTAATTTTTCAAATGTGCCTGATCTTGTAAAATGAGTATCTGAATTTATTTTTCAAAAATATATGTAAATATCTTTTATTTTTTCTGAAATTAGTATAAAAGTTTACGAATAAATTAAATTTTCAGGATTGGAAGTAAAAATTAAAAAGAAAATGTGAAATAAACATTAATTAAATGTTTCAATAAAAGTCAAAGTTTAATGCTTTTTATTCTTTGAACTAACTGATTAATTATTATCTGATTAATTTTTTTCACAATATTAAATTACATAAAGATTGAATTTTAATTTTTTCCAATTAAGCAGCTAAAATGATTATTTACTTTCAGGTTATGTAATTGATTATTGGCTATAATTTGTAAAATAAGAGTTTATTCATATTTAAGATACCTCTATTCTAATTATGTAATTTCTATCAATGTTTGTGATGTTGTGAAACGATTATCTGAATTTAATTTTTAAAATTATATGTAAATATGTATCAATTTAAAAAGAAAATACTATGAAAGGTTACTAATATATCAAATTTTCAAAAATGAAACAGACAGATTAATTAATTGTGAGCTGATTAATTTTTTTAACAATATTAACTTACATCAAGATTAAATTCTAATTGACCGGAATCAAGAATGTAGATAAATTGATTATTTACTTGAAGGCTATGCAATTGAATATTAGCTATAATGTTGATAATGAAAAGTTATTCACATTTAAAATACCTTTATTTTCCAATTGTTTAATTTTTGTAAATTTTTTGTGATGTTGTGAAATAAGTATCTAAAGTCTGCTTTCAATATTATATGTACATATATTTGACTTTTCTATGAAATTAGTTTAAAAGATTATTATTAATTCAAATTTTCAGAAAAATATGAAGTAAAAATTATTCGAAGGTTTCACTGAAAATAACTGTTTATTACTTTCTATGTCGTGATATGATTAATTAATATGTACATACATTTACATTTTTTCTGGAATTAGTTTTGGAGGTCATCACTAAAATTAAATGTATTGAAATACAATTTCAAATGAAAAAATATATTTTTAATTCATATGAAAAAAGGTAACCTACATCTTGTGTAAGATTATTTTTATGATAAAAATTTATTTTTGCTTTAAAATATCTCCATTACAATTATATAATTTTTTCAAATGTTTGTGCTGTTGTGAAGTGATTTTTCGAGTTCAATTTTCAAAATTATATGTGCATAATTTTTCTATCCAAGAAGACGAATTAAAAAAAAAAACAGTTTAGTTTTGGACCAAAAGAATTACTTTTTGACAATATAGTTGAATTTTCAACAGAGATAAAATGATGAATTTTTTTCATGAATTATTCAAGGTAAAGGTACCAAATGCGAATTGATTCAACAGAAACCAATCAGAAAATCGACCTTTTTTGGTAGAATGTTAATACCATTTTTTATTGAATAGTCTTATTATATTTTCGGATCAGATTCCATCGCTTTGCATCCCAAATTCCAGAATTTCGTTAAAAATTTAATTAATTTGTTGCAAATTGAACTAATTGGTTTTTAGTTAAAAATTCATTTCTTTCATTAAAAAGTTTACTACTGAATAACATTTTTCTTTTAGAATCCATTCCTTTTGGTTAATTTTTCTTTTTAGATAGAAAATTCGTCCTTTGGTTTGAAAATTCTTTTTGATAGAAAAGTCTATTATATTTCTGGTATGGAATTCCTCCTTTTCAGTTGAAAATTCAATTATTTTCTTGAAAATTTAATTTTTCAATTAAAAGTAATCTTGTTCCATTGAAAATTCAACTACTTGGCTGAACCTTGGAACATTATTAAAAGAAAATTTTTAACATGAAAACAGCTTCCTCTTTTTCCTGTCTTTTCCCGTTTTTGCCTAAATGCGAACTGAATTAATAGAAAGCAATACGAAAACCTAACTATTTTTGGTTAAAAATTAATTCTTCCTTATTGAAAGCCTTATTATCTTTTTAGTTCCGATTTCATCTCTTTTGGTACCAAATTCGACAACTTGGTCGAAAATTCAATTATTTTGTTGCAAATTCAACTATTTGTTTAAAAAGTCATTTGTTTTTGGGAATTAATTTTCATCAATTGAAATATCTACACTTACATTTTTAAATCACAATTCACCTATTTTTGTGAAAAATTCTACTGCTTTGTTGAAAATTCAACTATATTGTTAAAAAATAATTGTTTTGATCCACAATTTAACTGGCTTTTTCAAATTCGTCTTTTGAAAAGAAAATTTTTCCTTTTGGTTTGAAAACTCAATTATATATTCAAAAAGTAATCCTACAACTGTTTTGTTGGAAATTTAACTCTGTCCTAGAAAATTTACTTTTTGTTCAAAATTTGTATTTTTCTGTAGAAAAGTCTATTGAAATCCTTTTGGATGAAAATTCAACTCTTTTTTTGAAATTTTTTTATTTTTTATTTAAAAATTCACCTGTTTTATCACAATTTTTATTTTTCATGGACAATGTTGAAAATTTAACATTCTTGTTAAGAAGTCATACTTTTTAGTTAAAAATTCGACTATTTAGCAGAAAATTAACTTATAGTTTATCATTCTTATCTTGGTATTGGAAAGTGAACTGGAATCTTCTTCGGATGAAAATTTAACTATTTTTTTAAACTATTTTTAACTATGAAAATGCAAATGTTCGGTTGAAAATTCCATTATTTCTTGAAAATTTGTTTTTCTGATTTCAATTATAACCTGCATTAGCAGAAATTACATCTTTCTTCGATAAGAATGCAACTGTTTGGTTTAAAATTCAACAATTTCGATGAAAATTCATACTTTTTAGTTGAAAATTTTGCTGTTTTGTTGAAAATTTAACTATTTTCTAAAAAATCTACTTTTTCGTTAAATTTAATATTTTGGTATTAAAAACAGAACTAAAATATTTTCTGGATGGAAATTCAAATATTTTTTCGAATTTTCGTTTTGTTTTAATTGAAAATTAATCTGTTTTAAGAGAAATTTCATCTTTCTTGGATAAAAATGCAACTGTTTGGTTGAAAATAAGACTATTTTGTTCAAAAGTCAAACGTTAGATTGAAAATTCTACGGATTTGTTGAAAATTTAACCATTTCATAGAAAATTTACTTTTTGTTTAAAATTCATATTTTGTTGTTAAAAAATAAACTGAAAGCCCTTCTCGATGAAAGTTCAACTAGAAAAAAAATTTATCCTTTTTTATTGAAAATTCATCTGTTTTATCACAAATTTCATCTTCCTTTGGATACAAATTCTACAATTTGGTAGAGTCTTCAACTATTTCGTTCAAAATGCATCACTTTTGATGGAAAAAATTCGTCTTTTTGTATGAAAAATTCAATTTTGTTGGTAGAAACTTATTTTCTGTTAAAAAATTCATATTTTGATCTTGAAAAGTCAACAGGAATCTTTTCTGGATTAAGATTCATATTTTGGTGTTAAAAAATCAACTGAAAGATTTTCTTCATAGAATTTAGACCCTAAAAAAAATATTTTCCTTTTTTTATTAAAAAATTATCTGTTTTAGTACAAATTTCATCTTTCTTGAATACAAATTCAACTATTTGGTAGAGAATTCAACTATTTTGTTAAAAATTCATATTTTGATCCTGAAAAGTCAACTGGAATCTTTTCTGGATGAAAATTCAACTTTTTTTGAAAACTTTGTTTCCTTTTTAAATGAAAATGTATTGGTTCTAAGAGAAAATTCATCTTTCTTGGCTAAAAATTCAACTATTTGATCGAAAATAAAACTATTTTGTTAAAATGTCAAACTTTTATTTGAAAGATTTGATTGTATCATTTTGTTAAGAAATCATTTTTTTCAAGAGTTCTATTTTTAGTTGAAAATTCAACTACTTGGGTAAAAGTTAAACTGCATTGCTACAAATTAATTTTTTTGATTGAAGGCTTATGTGTTTCGTTAAAAATTTAACTGTTGAGTGGAAGAGTTTTGTTTTTATTAAAAATTAATCTTTTAACTGGAAATGTAAACTTTCATTTTTTTTTAAGGTTGGTCTTTTTTAGTTTCAATCAAAACTTGTATTTTTGTTGGGCAAAAATGCATCATTTGCATGGGAAAATAATTTCTTGCTGAAATTATATTTTTTGTTTGTGAATTAAATTTTTGTAAAGAGAATTCGTCTTTTGGCTTGGAGGTTCAACAATTCAGGTGAAATCTTCTTTTTTCAGTGAAAAATCTTTATTTTTCGGAAACTCGTCTTTTTGGTTTTGAAAAACTTTTTTCTGCATAAATTTCATGTTTTTTGATTGAAATACAAACTATGACGCTTTTTTTGGGTATTTATTTTATTAGGTTGAAAATTCAATTATTATGTTACAGATATAATTATTTTGTTGTAAATACAAGCATTTTGTTAATAATCCATCTTTTACAGTAGAAAAGACTTTTTTTTTTGTTTAAAATAAATTAGTAAATTTGAAAATTTTAATTTGTATCTGAAATATTGTTTTATTCTGTTTAAAAAGATTCTATGTTGAAATTATTTCCAGATTAAAATGCTATTTTTTGAATATTAATGATCAAGGAAAATGGAAAATTATACAAGGAAAATTAAGGGAATTCTGTGAATGAATTTTTTGGACACCCTAATTCAAAACACCCCTAAATTAACACCCCTAATTCTACGAGCAATAACTAGTAAAACATTTTTGGAGGCTAAAAATTATTATGGATGAACGTTTAGCGGAGTTAAAAAAGTTATCCACAGAATGATCAGACTACCCTTTAAATACCATCGGAATGCCAGGGTATTGAACAAGGAAAGTCACGAGTGAACCCGATGGAATTTCGTTTTCGAATCAAAACTTGGGAGAATTTCTAGAATTTCCTACTAACCTCTCGAAGAGGAATCAGGGGAATTCCCCGCCGTGCAATTCGTTCGCCAGGGTGCTTTGTAGTTCATAAAAGTGAAGAAAAAAGGTAAGGAATCTGAAGAAGTATGTCGAAAGTGGTAAACCACCATCGTGGTTCGCCGAGGGCGAAGTGGGATAAAAATAATGACGGTTCTCACTTTTACGCCCGACACTTCTATTAACAGTGTCTCTAGCCATATAATATATATGGGGTGAATTCGATTAGGGAGGGGCCAGGGTGTCCGGTATACTACATAATCCTGTGTAATAATACCGCAACTCATATTACGGATTAGACACCAGGGAATTGGCTTAGTATATAGCAACTTCCAGGTCTTTGAAATTAATCATAGTCTCGAATAAATTATAATTGTCACTATTTGTATACCATTATTTATTACACGGTGAACCACAATGTCCAGCGTGTATTTGAAAATAATTATTTTTATATGTTTTCTATAACTTGTTCAGTTTTAACGGGACGAAAAAATACATTTTTTCAGGTATCTTTCTTTTACAGTGAAAAAATACTTTTTAGGTAAGACAGTAGAATTTGTAGGTAATGCTGTGGTCAGGAAACCGGTTTTTGGTGACCATTATTTATTACATGGCAAACCAGAATATCCAGCGTGTCTTTACAGAAAGAAAAAATACATTTTGCCAGGTATCTTTCTTTTACAGTGAAAAAATACTTTTTAGGTAAGACAGTAGAATTTTTAGGTAATTTTGTGGTCAAAAAACCGGTTTTTGGTGACCATTATTTATTACACGGCAAACCAGAATGTCCAGCGTGTCTTTACAGAACGAAAAAATACATTTTTCCAGGTATCTTTCTTTTTCAGTGAAAAAATACTTTTTAGGTAAGACAGTAGAAATTGTAGGTAATTTTGTGCTCGAAAACCCGTTTTTTGGTCACCATCATTTATTACACGTTATCCAGAATCTCTCTGGTTATCCGTTGGACCTCTCGGTTATCCGAACTGGTAATCCACGGTAATCCGAGTAACGCACTTGTATCTGGAGTAATCAACTTGAAAATCAGATAATTGTTAGTAATTTAAGTACTTCAAAAAACTCACTTGTGATTAATCTTCCTCATTGCAAATTCACAATCTTGGTTTAAAATTCAACTTTATGGTAAAAAATTACTCTAATTTGTAGGAAATTTAACAATTTTGTTAAACAGTAATTTTTTATTTGAAAATTAATTTTTCTGTTGAAAATTCATCTTTTGGATTAAGAATTCAACTAATCTGATCGAACAATTTATTTACTTGCTTGAAAATTTGAAAATATCGTTGAAAATCGTTTTTTTTTTATTGAAATTTTTTTTTTTTCAATTGAAAATTCAAGTATTCCAGTTGAAGATTCTCCATTTTAGTTGAAAATTCATTCCTTGATTACAAATTTGATTATTTTGTTAAATATTCTATTTTTTATAAAAGATTTATTTTTTAATTGGAATTGTAAGTATTTCATTTGTGGTCAAAAATTATATTTTTTAGTTAAAAATTCAACTGTTATTTGGATGAAAATTTATCCTTTTTAGTTGAAAATTTAACTACTTGGTTGAAAATTGGACTAAGAAAATTTATATTTTTTTGTTAAAAATGCAACGGTTTGGATGAAAAGTTATGTTTTTAGTTGAAGATTCAACAGCTTGATTAAGAATTCATGTATTATTTTTAAATTCGTCTTTTTTGGTAGAAAGTTAATCTTCTCGGTTGAAAATTTATATTTTTGGTTAAAAATGCAATCATTTCGTTAAAAATTAATCTACTTTGTAGAAAAATAATCTTCCCCGTTAAAATTATATTTTTTGTTGGAAAATTCAATTTTTTGGTCAAAACATATTCTACTTTGAAAAAAAATCAACAATTTTGTGAAGGTTTTTTTTTTTGTTAAAAGTACAACAGTTTTGCTGAAAATTTGTCTTTTTGGGTTGAAAATTGAACTAGTTTCTTAGAAAATTCAAGGATTTGGTTGACACTTAACATTTTTTTTTCGAAAAAAAAAACAATTTTGTTGCAAAGTATCATTTTTTTTTTAAAGTAAAAATTTTTTCTTGAAAATTCGTCTTTTTGGTTGATTTCAACTGGGTTTTTATTTGAAATTAAAATTTGTTTGGGCTGAAATATCAATCATGCGTTACATTTTTTGATGAGAATTCGTCTCTTACCGACAAAAATTAATCGAATTTGTAGAAAATTCCACATTATCGTTAAAAAGCCAATATTTTGTTTGAAGATTCTTCATTTTAGTTGAAAAATCATCACTTTGTTTGAAAATTCAACTATTTTATTGAAAAATCATTGTTATTTGGGTACATATTTATTTTTGAACTGAAAATTTAACTATTTCAATTTTAGTGGAATTTTCAACTGAAAAGATCAATTTCAAAATTTGAAAGTTCAAAAACTTCTCTTTTTTTTCGGTCTTACGGTCCAATAAAAAATGAAAAGATCAATTTACAACTAAAAAGATAAATTATCAAGAAAAAAAAAATTTCAAGAAAATAGTTATTTTTTCATCGAAAGAAATGAATTGCAACTGAAAAAAAATTTATAACCAAAAATAAAATAGTTCAGTTTTCAGTTAGGAAAATTATTTCGGACCAAAAGAAGGAGGTTTGAACCAAATGCTTAAATTTTCAAGAAAAATATGAATTTTCAACTGAAAATTTAATTTTTAATAAAAACAAATTTTAGCAAAGTAGTTGAAATTTCAACCAAAGAAATGAATTTTCAATCAAAATAAATTAATTTGCAAACAAGAACCAAGAATAATAATGAAGAAAAAAAAGTCAATTTTCAAAGACATAGTTGAATTTTCAACTGAAAAGATCAATTTTCAACTAAAAAGATAAATTTTCAAGAAAAAAAAACGAATTTTTAAAACATCAGTTAATTTTTAACCGAAAAGTGAGTTTCCACCGAAAAATTAATTGTTAAGCATAAATACTCATTTTCAACAACCAGAGACGAATTTTCAATAAAATACATGAATTTGTATCCGATTGGTTCCTTGTTAAACTGAAATAGGCAAAGTTTTACCAACAAATGGCAAGTTAAATTTTCAATTAATCAATTTTTAAGGGAAAAAAACTGATTTTTTAGCAATATAGTTTATTTTAAATAGAAGAGATGAATATTTGACAAACAATGTAAAATTCAATAGTTGATGTTTCAACCAAAAAATATTTTAAATTAAAAGCTGTTGAATTCAACTAAAAAGGACGAATTTTCAACAAATCATGTAATTTTTCGAATAAAAAAGATCAGTTTTGGACCAAAAATAAAATAAAAACGAATAAAAGACAAATTTTCAACCGAAGAGAAGAAACTTCAACTGATCAAAATTTTAATCAAAAACAATTTAATTCAATCAGAAGAAATAAGAAAATTAAAAATTTTTCTTTTCAAACTGAATGCCTGACACATTGACTGTATTTTACGAATGAATTCTAAACTTTTATTAATAATTTGTATAAAAAAGCTATTTTTCATTATTAAATTATAAACTAATGTTATTATTATGGTTAAAAATAGCAACTATATTCTCGAAAATTAATTTTTTCAGAAAATATTTACTCTTCTTGATGATTTATTCATCTTTTTAGTTGGAAATACCTTCAAAAATTCGAATATTTAGTTGAAAATTCATGTACATTGTTAAAAATTCATCTATTTTGGTATAAAATTCATCTTCTTGGTTGAAAATTGATCTTTTTCGTTGAAAATGAGTTTTTTCTTATTTAGGATTAATTTTTCAAAGTGCAAATGTATCTGTTCCAATTTTGTCGGAAATTTATCTTTTTTCATAGAAATTTAATTTTCTTGGTTGAAAATTATACTATTTCGTTGAGAATTTACTTTAATTTTTCGGAAATAAACTTTTTTATTGAAAATGTATTTGTTTTCGGTGAAAATTCAACTATTTTTTGAAAATTCTTTTTTTTTTTTTTTTTTTTTTTTTAAATTTTTTTTATTAACTGAACATGATTCTATTTTATTTTTGGTAGAAAATTTATCTTTTTAGTTTAAAATTTATGCATTATTGTTAAAAAATTAATTTTCATTTTATTTGAGGATTTATCATTTTAGTGTAAAATTCACGTCAGCTATTCCATTTATGGTAGAAAATTGACCTTTTTGATAGAAATGTAATCTTTTTTGTTAAAAAATTATCTGTTTAGTAGGAAATTTAACTATTCTATTTTCTGTTGAAATTCATTTGTTTAATTAAAAAAAAATATTTAGTTGAAAACTCGATTCCTTTTTGTTACAAAATTGATCTTTTGGATTCGAAAATCTACTATTTGGCCAAAATTTCATAGTTTTGGTTGAAAATTCATAATTGTGATTAAAAATTAATTTTTTTGGTTGCAAATTCGTTCCTTTTTAGTTCAAAATTAATTTTTCAGTTGCAAATTTATTAATTATCCTGAAAACTCGTTTCTCTAATTTACTGTTCTAACTGCAAATTGAAATATTATATTTTTATTTCGAAGATTAGTATTTTCAGTTGAAAATTTATACTTTGCATTAAAGCTGTATCTTTTTGGGAAATAATTAATCTTTTGGGTTGGAAATTCAATTATTTTGTTGAGAATTCATTTTCTTTTTGTTGAAAATCGTCTTAATTGAAAATTTAATTCTTCTATTTTTTGTTAAAATATCATCTTTTTGGATGAAAAAAAACTATTTTGTTGAAAATTCTTTTTTGTTTTGTTGAAAATCCATTTTTCCGTCATTTCAACTATTCTAATTTTGGTTGGAAATTAATTTTATTCAGGTGAAAAAGAATCAATCTTTTGGGTTGAAAATTCAACTAATTACTTGACTGAAAATTCATATTTTTGGTTGAAGATTCAACATTTTAGTTAAAAATTAATTTCTTTGGTTCAAAACTTATCTTTTTGACTTGAAAACACAACTAAAAAGTGTTTGAAATATATTTTGAAACATTTTTTTTTTGCATTCGTATTATTAATATTCCAGGTAGAATTTTCTGAATTTATAAAATTGCTAGCACATCTACAGCTTTGGAATGAAAAACTTTCATATTTAAATCTGATACTGCAGATTTTATACACTTGAATTGTACTCGATTTCCACTCGATATTTGTGGTGAACTTGTTAACGCAAGGGGATACTGCTGTTCTGACAGAATCCAAGTGGCGTTCGATCACCATTCCGGAAAAAAATCCCCACGAAATATCTGAACGATCCTGGGCTGATACGAGCACAAAGTTAGTTAGTTAGTTCAATTCTTCATTTAAAAATGCTCAATTATTTCTTTAATTAAAATTCAGGACATTCATAAAAATTTCAATATTTCAATGTATTAAGCCAGTAGATCGAAAAATACTCTACTGAATGCTGAAACTAATTAAATTAGTTGAAGCGGAACCACAGATTTGAATAATTTCAAAAATTGAATGCTCTATCGACATGTCAATTAAAGCTTATACAGGAAATGTTTTTCTAATTTCAGGTATAAAAATTTGTGAAATATTTTTCATTTTTGCTTCCTCATAGAGAAAGCTTTGTAATTGTAACATTTAGGTGAATAAAAAAGAAGTAAAAACCAGGAAGGATGAAGTAAAAACTTAAGAAACTTGGCAAAAAAAAAAGTTAGAAATGTAACTCTTTCGTTGAAAATTATACTCTTTTCATTAAAGATTTATAATTTTAATTGAAAATTCATCTCTGAATGAAAATTTAACGACCCAGTTGAAAATCAATTTTTCTAACCGAAAATTTAACTATTCCAGTTAAAAATTTAACTATTTTGATAAACATTCGTTTTCTTGTTAGAAATTAGTTTTTTTTTTCAACATAAAATGTAACTGTTCTATTTTTGGTTCAAAATGTATCTTTTTTGAAAGAAAATGTAACCTTTTGATTGATAACTGATCTATTTTATTTAAAAATTGAAATATTTGGTGTAACTTTTTTGTACTTTTTTGGTAGAAAATTAAACTATTCCAGTTGAAGATTCATCATTTCAGTCGAAAATTCATCACATTGGTTAAACATTGAAATGTTTGATTGAAAATCCATTTTTTTTTGTTAACAATTAATTTGTTCAACTCAAAGTTTAACTATTCTATTTCTTGTTGAAAATTATTCTGTATTTTATACATTGTGTTGGAAATTCGTATTTCTTCGTAGAAAATTGATCATTTTGGTTGAAAATTAGTTGTTTTTTTTTTCTTTGAAAAATATTTTTTCAATTGACAATTTGAATATTCCATTTTTTGTCAAAATTGATCTTTTTTAGTTGAAAATTCAATTAAAAATTAAAGAAATGTCAATTAAAATTTATACAGGAAATGTTTTCCAACTTCAGAGATGAAAATTTATAAGATATATTTGATTTTTTATAATATTTTTTTTTTAATAATTTTTTTTTGCAGTTTTGTATGTGTACCTGCTATTGCCGGAAATATGAAGAATACAGCGGCGATGACGCCCAGAGCCGAGGTCACTGAATGCATCTCCAAACTCTCAAGACCTTATTTCAGCCTTCAGGAATATTCTCCATTGCATTCATTTTCATCCTGCAATCAAAAATATTTATTCATTAGTCACTAATATATTCACAGAATAAATTTCACGCTGGTCAAAAATTCTAATCGATAGGAACGTATTTAAATTTTTTATCGGTTACGGTTGCAATCCAAAATCTGTAAACACTTTTTCCAGAATTTGAAAACCAAAAAAAAAATTTGTTGAGAAAAAAAAAATCGTTACACCCTTGAAGAAAAAATATTGTAGATAGGAATATTGGAATATTTCTACAGATTTCAACATTCTAAATTGCTATAAAGCAACTAAAACTTTTTTGTGATTTTAGCTCATTGAGAAAAATTCCAAAAATTTTCAAGAGATTTATACAATTTCGAGGAATGTCAAAGAATTTTTCAAGGTTTTCAAGATTTCAAAGAAAAAATGTCAGGACATCTTCTAGTTTTCCAGGATAAAAAAATTTTCAGGTACCGTTTTTTTACAGTGAAGAAATACTTTTCACGAAACATAGTAGAAATTGTAGATCTAGTGGAAATGAAATTTTCACCATTATACTCAAATTTTGAAACAAAAAATTTAGCCGAAAAGTTAAATTTTCAACAAAATAAGCTAATTTTCAGCTAGAGATTTGAATTATTAACAAAATAATTGAATTTCCAACAAAATAGTCCGACTTTTAACCAAACAGTTGAATTAATAAAAAAAAAAACGATGGCAAGGGAATCGAAAAATTAAACGGTGAATTTTCGACCAAGAAACAAAATAAATTCATTTTCAAATGAATAGCTGAATTTTCAAATAAAAAAGATGAATTTTCGATAAAAAAAATATATTTTCAACAACAAAATTTAATTTTTAATCAAGGAGGTGAATTTTCAACAAAGCAGTAAATTTACAACAAAACAGTTAATTTATAGCAGAACAGTTAATTTTCAACAAAAAAGTTGAGCTTTTGACCAAACAGGATGTCTTTTTAACAAAATATTTGAATTTTCAAAATAATAGTTCAATTTTTAACCAAATTCTGCAATTTTCTACCTGGATAGATACATTTTCAACCAAATAGCCAAATTTTTAACACGAGAAACCATATTTTGAACAAAATACGTGAAGTTTCAAATAAATACACATTTGGATTTTCAAATGAAAAAGAAAATTTTCACTTAAAATGATTTTCTTAACCAAATAGTTAAATTTTTGACAAAATAGATGAACTTTAAATGAAACAGTTGAGTTTTTCACCAAAAGGCCTAATTTTTTAATAAAATATCCGAATTTTTAAGGAACTATTTTAATTTTAAACCAAATAGTTGCAGTTTAAATCAAAAGAATTTTCAAAATGAAAAGAAAAATTATCAACCAAGAATGGAATAGTTACATTTTCAGTTATGATTTTCCATTAAAGAAAAAAATGAATTCTCAACAAAGTAGTTAAAGTAACAGCCAACGAGATAAACTTTCAAAAAAAATTATAAATCCGCAACTTGAAAAGTTAAATTCTCAATTGAAGAAAAAATAATTTTTGGACATCAGACAACTAATTTTCAACTAGAAAGATGAATCTTTAATAAAAAACCTACGGCAACCCTCTGCAAATAGTGATATGGATAACTCAGTCGAATTTTAACCAATTCTAACCAATGAAAGCCCTTACAATATATTAACAAAAAAAATCTGCAAAAAAAAATATTTCAAGGAATTTTCACAGATTTTAATAATTTCAAAGGATAAGAAGGAATTAAAAATCATTGAAAGAATTTTAGAGATTTTAAAAGATTTCCAAGAATTTTGTAGCATTTTCAAATTTCGAGGAATTTCAAGCATTTCCAATAATTTTAGGGTATTGGAAGGTCAAACGATTTCTACTTATTTTAATGAATTTTTACGATTTCCAAAGATTTTAATGTATTTGAAGGGATTCCAACAAATTTCTATATAACTTGAAGGAATACAATAAAGTTTATTCCAAGTAATTTTTAGAAATTGAAAAAAATACAAAGAATTTCAAAGATTCTAAGTTATTTATTTTATTTATTTACTTATTTTTAGTTATTTATATTTCTAAAGACTTCAACAGATTTAAAAAAAACTTCACAAGATTTAGGGATGTGATAGGACTTCCAAGTATTTCAAAGATTTTAGGGGATTTTAAAAACTTCAAGGGATTTCTAGAGAACTTTAGCAGGTTGAGCCATTTCATTCATTATTAGCCAACGTATTTTAGAGAAAGCAGAAGCATCAATAAACAAATTAATAATCTTTTGCGAGCATGAGTCATGTTAGTGAAATCTTTGGGAATATTTTTGAATCTTCGTAATATTTCTGAAAGCCTTGAAATCTTTTGAAACCTTCTCGATTGATTTGAAACCTTTTAAAATCGTTTAAAATCTTTCAAATGTTTAGAAATATTTGAAGTATTTGTGAAATCTCTCTGAGATTTTCTGTGTTCGTTTGAAATAATTGGAATATTTGAGATATTTTGAAATTTTCTTGAACAATTGGCAATCGTTCAAAATATTTTTAAAATGATATGAAATCTCTGATATCTTGTGTACTGTTCACTTTTGGACATTTTTGAAATTCTAGAAATCTTCTGAAATCCTCATGATTTTTTAAAAATATTTGTGAAATAATGCTGAAATCTTTTGCATTCCTTAGAAATCATTAAAATATTTGAAGTCTTTGTGAAATCTTTTGAAATATTATCAATAAAATAGAAATCGTTTTAAATCTTTAAGATCTTTTGAAACATTTGAAATCTAGTGTTTTATACCCTTTTTGAAATCTTTATGAAATTTTGATGAAATCTTCGAAATATTTGAGAAATCTTTCTGAAATCTTTTGTATTAATTTGAAATCATTAAAATATTCGAAATATTTGAGAAATGTTCGAAACCTTTGGAAAATTTGTGTGCAATCTTTCTAAATCTTTATGAAATTTTCATTTAATCTTTGAAATTTTTGTGAAATCGCTCTAATATCTTTTGCATTAATTTGAAATTATTAAGATATTTCAAATATTTTTGGAATCTTTGAAATCTAGTATACAAGCCTTTTTTTAATCCATAAAATTCTTTAAATCTTTATGAAATTTTCGGAATGGTTGTGTAATGTTTTGAAATCTTTATGAAATTGTCATAAAATCTTTGAAATCTTTCTTAAATGTTTAAGGATAATTTTAAATCATCAAAATATTTGAAGTCTGTATGAAATATTTCAAAATATTCTTTTAAAACTTTGAAATTGTTTGAAACCTTTAAAATATTTTACCCTTTTTGAAATCTTCATGAAATTTTTATGAAATCTTTTGTATTAATTTAAAATCATTGAAAGATTTGGAATCTTCGCGAAATGTTCAAAATCTTTGTGAAATCACTGAAATTTGGTGTATGCGTCTTTTTTGAATCTTTGAAATCCCTGAAAGCAAAATGAAATGTTCGAAGCCTTTGGGTAATTTTTTTGCAGTCGTTTGAAATATTTATGAAATTTACTGAATTTTTCAAAATTCTTGTGAAATCTTCTGTATTAATTTGAAACCAATAAAATATTCCAAATATTTGTGAAATATTTGTGAAATACTTGTGAAATATTTGAAATTTTATTTTATTTTATTAATCGTTCGAATGTCGTTAGGATGTGTTCGGACGGTCACTTTTGACGTTTAGCCGATGAAACTGTGTGAGTTATCGAATAAAAAAGTGATTAGCACCATTCTCGCAAGTGCCGTCTTCTTAAGTGGTAGTGACCTTCTTTGGTCAGCCGTGTCCTTAAATCTAATATGATGTTTCACCGCAAGAACAATGGTACCGAAACTTTCCAAAAATTTTGAAAATTTTTGGATCATCTAAATTTCAGTATATTTTCAAAATTTCTAAGCTGTTCAAAATTTCTTAAATGTTCAAAATTTCTGAAATTACAAAAATTATCAGAATTTCTGAATTTTACAAAATGTTTAGTTTTTTCAATTTTCCCAAATTTTCTCAAATTTGTGAAATTTTCTAAAATCTGTAAAATATTCAAAATTTTCAAACTTATCTAAATTTCTAATATTTCTGAATTTTACGAAAGGTTAAAAATTTCTGCAATCATTCAAATTTCTGAAATTAATGTTTGTATTTGCAAATTTCTAACGTTATTTATATTTCTAAAATTATAAAATTTCTAGAATTTTACAAATTTTCTAAAATTATGAAATTTCTAGAATTTCACAAATTTTCAAAAATTATAAAATGTTCCAAATAAACAATAAATATTGTTGTCAATTTATTGTCTACATTCTTAAAATTATAGCATCGTCTAAAATTTTGTAAATTTTCAAAATTTTTTAAATTTTCAAAATTTTTTAAATTTTCAAAATTTTTAAAATTTTTTAAATTTTAAAAATTCCTGAAATTTCCGAAATGTCTGAAATATCTAAAATTTTCAAAAATCATTAAAATTATCAAAATTTCGAAACTGTTGAAAATTTTTAAAATTATAAAAATCATCAAAATTTCTGAATTTTACAAAATGTTAAATGTTTACAAATGTTCAAAATTTCTGAAATTACAAAAATTATCAGAATTTCTGAATTTTACGAAATGTTTGGTTTTTTCAAATTTCTTAAATTTTCTCAGATTTGTGAAATTTTCTAAAATCTGTAAAGTATTCAAAATTTTCAAACTTATCTAAACTTCTAATATTTCTGAATTTTACGAGAGGTTAAAAATTTCTGAAATCATTCAAATTTCTGAAATTAATGTTCAAAATTTGCAAATTTCTAACGTTATTTAAATTTCTAAAATTATAAAATTTCTAGAATTTTACAAATTTTCAAAAATGATAAAATGTTCCAAATAAACAATAAATATTGTTGACAATTGATTGTCAACATTTTGAAAATTATAGAATCGTCTGAAATTTTTGAAATTTCCAAATTTTCGAAATGTCTGAAATATCTAAAATTGAATGTTCAAAGTTTATAAAATTTTTAATGAAAAATTTAGAAACTATTAAAATTAAACAAAAATGTAACCATTATAAGTTAAAAAATTTGTCAGAAATTTTGTAAATTTGATAAATTTTGACAATTTTATAAATTTTCAAAATTTTAGAAATTTTCGTAATTTTATCAATTTTGAACATTTTTGAATATTTTAGATATTTCAGACATTTTGGAAATTTCTGAGATTTTGGTAAATTTCAAAAAATTTTCAAATTTGAGGTGATTCTATAATTTTATAACTGTTCACAATATTGTAAATTTGGAACATTATAGAAATTTTGATGATTTAAAAAATTTGAAACATTCGAGAAATTTTCATAATTTCAGAAATTCAAATAACGGTAGAAACTTAAAAATTTTGAACATTACTTTCAGAAATTTGAATGATTTTAGAAATTTCTAACGTTCCATAAAATACAAAAATATTAGAAAGTTTCGTATATCTGAAAATTTGAACTATTTTAAAAATTTGAACTATTTTAAAAATCTGGAATATTTTACAAATCTTCGATATTTTACAAATTTGAGAGAATTTCACTAATTTTAGAAAATTTGCGAAAATTGAACAGTTGGTAAAGTTCAGAAGTTTCGAACCTTTTTTGAAATTTTGAACAATTTTTAAAGTACATGAAAATTTAGATAATCCAAAAATGTTTGGAAAGTTTTGGTACCACAGTTTTCGTGGTGACACGTCATATTATGTGAATATGGTGCTAGTGACCTTTCTATTCGATATTTCACACAATTTCATCGTCCAAACGTCAAAAGTGAGCTTCCAAACGCATCCTCACGTCATCCAAACAATTGGTAAAAAAAATTTTGAAACAAAAATTTGTTCCGCAGCGTGACGTTAGGCCACTCATTTTGAAAACTCAATATCTTTTTGATTTTTTCCGTCCAAACGAAAAAAATTGGCATCCAACCGCATTCCAGCGACATCCAAACGATTCCATTGAACAAAAGTTGGATATTTAATTTTCGGTGTCCTAACTTCACGGACATTGTTACACAGAGTTACATTGTAACACATCGTTACGGGTGTACCACTTTTAGCTCACGCACTAGGACACTGGAAAATTAGGAAAACACTTTCACTAGTCACGTAATCCTCAGGAAGGTTCGCCGGGCTGTTTATCTTCCTACTCCCTTGAAAGGGTACTGTTCGGAAATTCTGGAACATCACCAGGAGTCCAGTGAACAGAAAAAGCGTTCGCGGTAGAGAAACGGCAATCCACTGACGTTTTGACAGAGGGGTTCCATGAAGCACTCGGAAAACACGCACTCTTCGAGGTTCGCGTACTTAGTGGGAGAGTTACAACTTTCCCACTAGGACACTGGAAAATTGGGGATACACTTTCACTTATCACTTTATCTTGTGCGAATTCGCCGGGGTGTTATCTTCCTACTTTCGCGGAAGTGCGTCGGCCGCTGCTTGACACTTGATAGCTAACAGTAAAAAAAAAGGGCCACAATAAGCTGTCTAGGTGGGAGGGGGGGGGGGGGGGTTTGTCCCCGTCCTGGGCTCGTCACCGAGTCGGCAACTGAGCGTGGAGTAGGCACAAACGTAAACAAAATTATTTAATACAATTTCTCAGATATGTAGACATGTTTGATTTTTTTCTAAGTACAAGGGGAAGGGGGACAAAGGAGTGGTCCCCATTGAATACACTCTTTGTTGGGGCCCGTTGGGACCTCGAAAGATGGGTACCCGCTGAGCCCTCTAAAGAGGAATTCGACAGGAACTCGTCGTGGGCTCGTCACCAAGTCGGTAACTGAGCGAGGAGGAAGCAGAAAATGAAATAATTTAATAAAATTTCTCAGATATGTAGACAGGTTTGATATTTCCTAAGAATAATGCAACAATAAGAAATTCAGGAAACGGATAGGATAAAGAGGTTCCTCCGAATAATAATATGCGTAATTATGCTGTACTGTGTTTGAATTCAAGACCGGTGTGGCGAGGCAAGGCTGGCGGTCGAGTCGGAACTTGCTCGAACTCGAGTTTCTGCGACGCGTTTCCATCGACGTTCGGGATTGCAACGTTCATCGGCGATCCGCGACGTAACCTCAGCGGCTACCGAAGACGTACTGTACTTCCACGCGAGACCGGCCTATATTTAGACTGTCGGCCGGCACGTGGTGAGTGGCTGTTCGCGACGAAGTGGGGAGTTCAATGAACGAAAAAGAGTTTCTCGTGAGAAGTGGGGTGCGCGATCTTGTGATTCGCTCAGAACTCGGGAATAGCGCAAATTTTAATTTCTTGCCTTGTCTCACCGGAGTCTGTCAATATGTTTATTCAAAAGAGACCATCAAATATTAATACAGATGTTCTTAAACTACCTCAATTTTGGACTTTTATTAATTTACATCTCATGGTTTCAAATTATTTATTCAAAACGTCACATGGAAGAAAGTTATGATTATTTTTATTATTATTTTTCAAATTGGTAAATCGCTCGCCGGCCACAAAATCTTTATGGAATGTTCGAATATTTTGAGAAATTTTTGTGCAATCTTTCAAATTTAAATCTAGCGTGCGCGCCTTTTTTGATTCTTCAAAATCCTTCAAATCTGTGTCAAATTTTTTGAAATATTTGTGAAATCTTTTCAAATATTTGTGAAATATTTCCTAAATCGTTGCTTGGGAAATCTTTTGAATTCTTTGAAGTTGATGTTTTTTTCATAATATACTGAATGATTAAAATTATTCTTTGCATTTAAATAACATAACTGTTTTCAGAGCAAAAAAATAATGATTCAAATTCAAGCTTCTCGTGAGAAATTCATAAAGATTTCCAGGTTTTTAATGTTTTCAAGGTCAAGAGCAAACATTTTTTTAGTTTTTTTTTGTAGTTTATACTCTATACATTAATTCCTTCAACATTTTTGTTTTATTTGGACTAATGCTAATGCTTTCGTTCCTTTCTTCAATCTTTGTTTCTTGTGTTTCTCAATTCATTTTTTATAATTAAAAAGAAAAGATAAATTATTATTAATAATATAATAGTTTTTGACAATCTCAGGACTGGCTTCAACAAATATTTAAATGAATCAATTTAATTGAATCGATATGAAATTCGGTAATTTGATATCAGCTTGATTCCCATAACAAAGCTATCAAATTTAATTGACCACAGAGTGAACGATAATAGATTGTTGTAATAGTGTTTCATATAATCTCGAGACAGAATCAATAAAGCACACTCAAAGAATTTAATATTAGAGTCAAGAGTCTCTCGCTCTTTATTAATTAAATCAGGGTGGCTACTGAACCAGAAAACCCAGGAAATGACCGGAAATTCTTAGGAGCACCTACAATTTTCTTTAGTTTTCCATAAGAAAATATTTATCGAGTAAGAAAAGACAAAATAATAAATCTATACCGATTTTTGGTCAAAAACGCAAGCAAAAAGAAAGTGTTTGAAGTCTAATAAATTACTAATGAACGCTCTTGAAGTTTAATAATTTTCCAAGAAAAGTTTGACTATTTTTTCTGTAAATTTGTATCAAAAGTATTTTTTATTCTTAATTTTTTTCAATTGGGAAACAGACAAATTTGGTTCTTACAAATGTTTTATTTCTCTCAATTTCCATTCTTTCAAATTGTGATACCTCTCAAATTAAAATCTTTACAGAAAGTGTATTAACAGAAAGAAAGAAAGTGTATTATAATTTTCCCAGACATCACACACTTTTCCCTATTCCCTTAAATTTTAAAAGTTAAAATTCATCACTTTAGTTGAAAATTCAACCTTTTGTTAAAAAATCATATTTTTGGGAAATACTTTCCCTTCTTTTTCTTGGATTCAACTTTTTGTTTAAAAAATTAATTCTCTTGTTGGAACTTCGCTTTGTTTTTGTTTAAAAATGGATTTTCCAGTTGAAATTTTAACTATTCAGGGAGAAGATTAATCATTTTAGTTGGAAAGTTAACGATTGTGCTAAAAAATCATCTTTTTCCGAAAATTCAAATCTTTTGTAATATATTTGATTTTTTAGAAAGAAAACTCGTTCCTCTGAATTGAACGTTCATCCTTTTTGGTTTTTGGTTATACTCTTTAGTGTAAGAAATTTATCTATTCGGTTGAAAATTTTACTATTTTGTTGAAAATTAATTTTTTCAACTAACAACTGAACTATTCCACGTTTAGATAAAAATTTATAGTTTTTAGTTGAAAATCTAACTATTTGCTCGAGAGTTGGAATAATTTCTGGAAAATTTATTTTTTTGGTTGAAGATTCAACTTTTTGTTTGAAAACTTAACTGTTTTGTTGAAATTTCACTTTTTTCCGGTTAAACGGTTAATTTTTTGACTGAAAATTTTACTATTTTGTTAAAAATTGATTTGTTTAACTAATAACTGAACTATTCCACGTTTAGATAAAAATTTATAGTTTTTGGTTGAAAATCTAACTATTTGTTCGAGAGTTGGAATAATTTCCCAAAAATTTATTTTTTTGTTTGAAAATTCATCTTTTTGTTTGGAAACTTAACTGTTTTGTTGGAATTTCACTTTTTCCCGAATAAAAGTTAAATTTTTTAACGGAGAACTTTACTATTTTTTTGAAAATTAATTTGTTTAACTTTTGTTTGAAAATTTAACTATTTTGCCGGAATTTCACTTTTTTTGTTGGTAAGTAAATTTTTTAATTGAAAATTTCACTAGATTTGAATTTCATCTTTTAGGATTTTCTATTATATGTTTTTTGGTTGAAGATTCATCTACTTGGTTGAAAAATTCTACTTTTTTATTGAAAATAAATTTTCTAGTTGTCAACTATTATCTAAGCCAAGAAATTTGTTTGAAAGAAGTGGTGACATTTAATTCATACAATTAAAGTCTGTAAATATGTTACCTTGCACTTTGAATGTTTCATTGCGTGTTGAAGTTTCTTTTAAGCTTTCAAAATTAAGGCTTCTGTTTTGGCTTCTTCAAGTTGTAGTTTAGTCCTGATTACTTCAAATGAAAAAATCCTGAGCTTAGACACATTCAAGTTTTGAATTTCGGTCATTGGAAAAAAATTATGCAAAAAGGGAAAAAATCGGGAATTTAACTTTACCACCAAATAGGTAAACTTTTAACCAAAGAATTAAATTTTCAACTAAAAATAATGAATCTTCAACGAAAAAGAGATTTCTCAACAGAATCGTTTAACCAAAATTTTAAAATAAAAGAGTTGAATCCTCAAGCAAACAAGATTGATTTTCAAACAAACCGTTCGCATTTTTATCCAAGAAGAGTGAAATTTCTACTAAAACAGATGAATTTCCAACTCAAAAAATCAAAGCAAAAGAAAATTTAAATTCTCATCCAAAGAAAGATATCAGTTTTACTATTCAAAATTGAAATATGAGTTTTAAACAAAAAGTGAATTCTCTACGAAGGTACTGATTTTCAACCCAAAAAGATGAATTTGAAAAAAAAAACAGTTGAATTTTGAACAAAAAGGGTGAATTTTCCACAAACTTAAGGAATCTTCAACCAAATAGATGCATTTCTGTACAAGAAAGATGAAATTTCTACGGAAACAGATGAATTTTTAAAGAAAAAGATCAAATTGAAAAAAAATTTATTTTTAATCAAAAAAAGATTTTAGTTCGTCTATTTAACATTAAAATATGAGTTTACAACAAGAAGTCAATTTTCTACGAAGATACTGATTTTTCAAAACAAAAAGACGAATTTCCAACGAAACAGTTGAATTTTTAATCAAAATGGTGATTTTTTTACAAAATTATTGAATCTTCAACCAAATAGTTGCATTTTTAACCAAGAAAGATGAAATTTCTAGTAAAACAGAAGACGACGGACAACAACGCGTGGCTCGGGGTAGAGTAGCGCGTCGGGGAGAGGGAGAAGGCAGAGAGAAGGAAGCGAGAAGGTAAGGGAGAGAGAGTCGAGCACAAGTGACGGGGAGGATGTCTTGAAGTGGAAGAGAGACAGCCGAGAGAGTCTGGACAAAAGCGAGTTGGAGAGTCCTTTAAAAAAAAGCGTGAGAGCACGTAGGTCACCCCCCCCCCCCCCCCCCAATGGAGGGATCGTCAGAGAAGGAGGCTATCGGGATGCTGGTAGGCGAGATCAGGGGGCTAAGGAAGGACGTGAGGGAGACTAAAGAGCAGATGGAAGGCATGAGGGAGGATTTGAGAATCAGAGATCAGAGGTGGGAGAAGGAAATGAATAAGCTGAGGGAGAGTGTAGAAGGGTTAGAGAGGGAAAGGAAAGAGAAAGAAGTTAAAATAAAGCAGATGGAAGAGGAGATCAGGCTGTGGAAGGAAAGGACGGAAAAGAGACTTGGAAAGGTGGAGGGCAGGACGGAAATGGAAGTAGGTGACGGAGGTGGGGGAAGTGAGACTAAAAGTATTTGGGAGAGGGTAGAGAATATGATAGAAGATAAAGTAGGGGAGCGTAGAAATGAAAAGGAGGAGAGGGCGGATAGGGAAAGGATAAGGGCAATAGAGTTGAGAATGGAGAGAAAAGAGAAGGCAGATAGGAGAAATGATATTGTGATAAGAGGGTTGAAGCTAAAGAGTGGAGAAGAAAGGGAGGGCATGGAAGAACTGCTACAGAGAATAGGGTGGGTTAAAGGCAGGGTAGGGAAAATCAAGTTGGAGGGGAGGAATGAGAAGGAAGTGGCGGTTGTGGAGTTGGAGAGCTGTGAAGAAAAGTTAGGGGTAATGCGGAATAATAGTAGGACACAGGATGAGGATAACGTATACGCGATGGTGCTGGCAGAGAGGCTGCGGAAGGATATCGAGGGGAAAGGAATATTGCCGGAGACGCAGGCGGGATTTAGGGCGGGTAGAAGTACTATCGACAATATCTACGTTCTGCAGCACGTGGTGGATAAAGAATTAGCGAAGAAGGGGACGAGAGTGTACGCGTTTTTTGTGGATCTCAAAGGCGCATTTCCTTCGGTGGATAGAAGAAGGTTGTGGGAGGCGATGGAGGATAGGGGAGTGGAGAGAGGCCTAATTAAGAGGGTAAGGGAGATATATGATGAGACCAAAGACAAGGTAAGAGGAGGGGAGGGGATTTCGGAGGGATTCTGGATGGATAGGGGCTTAAGGCAAGGGTGTTCACTTAGCCCAACGCTTTTTGCGATTTTAATTGCGGATATGGAAAGTAAGCTGGAGGCCGGGGTGGTAGGAGGAGCAGAATAGGAGGGGTTAGTATTTGGTCACTAGCGTATGCAGATGACATAGTGTTGCTGGAAAGCAGCGAGGACGCCTTAAAGGAGAGGATGAAGTGGTTGAGAAGATACCTGGATAAAAAGGAGTTAGAGCTGAATGCGGAAAAGCCCAAGGTTATGGTGTTCAGAAAAGGAGGGGGAAGGAATAAGGGAAGGGAATGAAAGTGGAAGGGAAAGGAGGTGCAGGAGGTGAAAGAGTTTGTGTATCTGGCCTTCGTGTTTTGGAGGAATGGGGGAGTGGATGCTCACATAAAAGAGAGAGTGAGGAGACCAAATGTGGTGATGAGGCAAGTGTGGGGGTTGGGAAAGAAGTTATTCGCAGATGATTTTGGAAGGAGAATGAAATTGTTTGATTCACTAGTGATGAGTGTGCTATTGTATGGGGTAGAAGTGTGGGGGTGGAAGGAAAGTGAAGAGATAAATAGAATGCAGGAGAGGTATGTAAAGTGGACCATGGGGTTGGCAAGGAACACGCCTAATTATATTGTCAGGAGGGAGACGGAGAGAACGAGTGTAGGGATTCTAGCAGGGAGCCGGGCATGTAAATATGAGGAAAAATTCTTGGAAGATGGGGGAAGTAGGCTGGTTAGGGAGGGTCAGGAGAGGGGGTGGCAAGACGGAGGTAGAGAGGGAAAGGTATTTTAGAATGAACGGACTGCAGATGGATGAAGTGAGAAGGATGCACGAGGAAGGAAGGAAGGTTTATGACTTGGTTAAGCAAAATGGCATGGAGAGAGAGAAGACAGAGGGGGAAGAGAGAATAAGAGAGTCAAGGTTCAACGGGAACTATGTGTGGATTATGCCAAGGGCAAGGGCGCAATATTTATGTGAGAAAGGTGAGAAAGGAAGTCAGGAGCTTATAGCGAAGTTGTGGTGTGGGTGCATGGTGGGTTTCAATAGGTTCTGGCTCTCTCGGGAGAAGAGGATGTGTGAACTGTGTGGAAAGGGGTATGCAAGAGTGGAGCACTGGTTGGAGGAGTGCGTGTAGGTGGAAAGGGGTGAGATAAGCATGGAGGCATTGTTGCATGAAAAGGGGGGAAAAAGGGCAGTAGCATGGGTGAAGGGAGTATTGGGTAAGATGGCTATGAAGAGAAGGAAGGAGGAAGAGGAGTGGAGAAGGAAAGATTGTAAACAGGAGAGAAAGTAGATATAAGTAAGATGTAAATATTGTAAATAGTAGATAAGTAATAGGTATTAGCTGCGAAAACAGAGATTGACAAGCGAGGCAATGCGAAAAAGTAGGGACATGCGAGCGAGGCGAGGCGAAGCGAGGAAGGCAAGGCAATAAGAGCGTGCGGATTAGAAATAAGGAATGGATGGATGTTAGTTTTTAAGCGTTAGTTTTAAGAAAATTCTGTAAAAATGGAAGTGTAAGCAAGTCAATTTTTTAAGGCCAGCAGGCTGAAAAATAAACGTTTATCTATCAACTAAAACAGAAGAATTTTCAAATGAAGTAAACCAATTTTTAAATAAATAGTTAAGTTTTCATCCAGAAAGATTTCAGTTGACCTTCCAAAACCAAAATATGAATTTTAAGCAACAATTAAGTTTTCTATGCAATAGTTGAATTTGGAACCAGAAAAAATGAATTTTTAGAAAAACTTTTAAATTTTTAAACAAACAAAAAGTTTTACAGCTAAAAAAATAATCTCCAAGAGAAAAAATTTTCAAGAGAAAAAGTCATATAAATATAAATATAAGACAAAGAAATTAATAACAAGAATATTATTTTAAGGTTACGGCAAAATTTTATTTTAACAATTGCCTAATTTTACCCTCAATCATTTTTCATTTTTCGTGAGCATTAATAATCGAATACCAAAATCTCAAGCTTGTAACATTTTTCACCTAGAATCTTTTTTGAACGGAATAAAAGAACTAAGAAATTAAAATTGAAATATTTCAAATTTATTCTGCTTGACAGTTATTTAAACTTATAAAAGTCTCTGACTTTTTCCAGATTTTTTTTCTAAATCCCTGACTTTTTCCTGACTTCTGTAAAACTACTGTGAGTTGTTTGTTTCCTTCGCCCAAAAATTGCGTACATGAACGAGCGGGGGGGGGCGCCCCCCCCCACCCCAATATCTCTCGACTCCTCCCTTCCCCTTGACCTGTTACGTAATTTAAGTACGGTCCCTGAGGAGAAATAAGGAAAGGGGAATAAGGAAAATGAGGATTCGGGCAATATGTGAAATGAGGGTGAGGAAGTAGGGGAAATGATGGTGAGGGAAGTAGGGGAAATTGGGAGAGTAGAATTAGGGGAAGTGTGGGAACTCTGGGTAGGGGAAGTGGGCAAGTAGGGGATTAAGGGGAAGTAAACAAATTTTTGGAAAATATTGATCAGTTTCTTTTTTAATAGAAAAATAGTCGCAAAAAATCATGAAATTTTGGGTCCTAATGTTTAGAAGCATATAAAAAATTGAATTTCCATCATTTTCAAAATATCCTAGTTCCGGCGATAGCCATCCACCTATAGATTACCATCCAATTTTGTTTTTTGATTTCGGATAAGCCACTCTGACAGAATCATGGTCGCCGTTTACCTAATTCGCTACAAAAAATTTCGAAAAACCCATAAAAAAAAGGCTGTCACACGGGATAACCCCCTTAAAGTCGAGACAGGAGAAGATGTTCGTATCCCCTGAGATTATTAGAACCGAGTACCTTTCAGTGAGTACGATTAATTACAATAACTAGGAACATGTAAATTACACATGGGGATATGGGAAGATGAAACATGGCTATCCTTGATATTCCACTGGACTGAAACTTCACAGTCGAACTCCGACTAGTTCCTGTGACGACTCTTAATTAATTCAATTTCGTAAGGAAGTTAGATTCCCAGGTATATCAAAATATCTAACTACACACAGCCATAAAGGCAGACCAAAAGGTCCAAACTCGGAGGGTAAACCCAAAGGACTTTCGCTCAAAAATCAAAAAGGATGAACTAGTCTCAAAGAAGTTGGAAATAAAAAATTGAAAATAAAAATAAAGTACGAAATTATAAACAAAAATAACTTTTTTCTAAAATAATAGCAAACAATCAGGAACAATATTTTTTTCATAATTGCTGAAAATTAGTATTCGAGATGATAAATTTTCAAAAGGAAAAATTAATTTCTTTTTAAGTAGTTCAACTCTCAACCAGTTATGTGAATTTTTAACCAAAAACGACAAATTCGCAACAAAAAATTAAATAATTTATTCTTCGGCCAAGAAGGATTTTAATTTTTAATTAAAAGCTTCATTTTCATCTGTTTTGTTCTTCTAAACAGAAAAAATATTCTGATAAAGATAGAAATCTTTAACAGAATGTATGAATTATTACTATAATGAAAAAAATATATTTTATATGTGAGCAGTATGAAACCTGCAAACTTTTTCCAAAGATTTAATTCACCCCCAAATTTGCCAAAATTCACCCCTAAGGACAGTGAAAAGTAATTTTTAAGTGTCTTTTCTAAATTTTATGGAAGTAAAATAAAAACCTAAGTGGCAAATTATATACCTAAATTTTTTTTTATATAAATTTATAGCGCCCTTAAAATCAACATTTTTCCCTTTTCCGCCCTCAATAATCCATACAAAATTACATTGTCTTTCTTTAAAACTTTTTCTTCCAATATAAAGAAATTTATATTAAATATTTTTTATAGTCAGTTTTCAAAAAAGGAAATGTAATTTTTTAGGGATTATCAAGGGTGAAAAAGGGGAAGAATCTTCATTTTAAGTGCACTCTTATTCATATTTGTATAATAAAAATTTTTATCTAATTTTCCATTCAAATTTTCATTTTATTTTCATAAAATACAGAAAAGACACTTAAAAATTACTTTTTAGTGTCTTAAGGGGTAAGTTTTGGAAAATTTGGGGGTTAATTATTTTTTTTTTTTTTAATTTTAAGGACTCACAGAAATTTTAATACTTTGGGGTACTTTGAGGGTCATGCACTACTCCTAAGCTTTTTTTTACATCTAAAAAAATTAGGAAAATTTTCTTTCACCAAAAGACAAAAAATGAGGGGATGAGACTTTAAAAAATCAGACGAATAATTTTGTTTAAACACCGTAATGCTATATATTCTACTATATATTTTACAATACTAATTCCAACAAAATATTTACATTTTCGAACAAAAATTTTTAACCAAAAATATCATAGTAGATATTTGAACAAAAAATAGTTTTATTTTGAATAAAAGAACAGTTTAATTCAACAAAAAAAGTCAAGTTTTCAACAAAAGAGTGTAATCCTCAACCTGAAAAAGAGAAATTTTCAACCAAAAATTCTATTTTTAAACTAAAAAGATGAAATTTTTGTAATGAAGATTAAGATAGAGTAAAAAGGACCAATTTTTAACAGAATGCATGAATTTCTAAAGAAACAGTTGAATTTCCGACAACAAAAAATTAATTTAAATAACCAATTTATATTCAAGTCAACTAAAGTGACGAATTTTTTACGAAAAAAATGAATACTGAACCAAATAGTTGAATTCTTAACAAAAATTAAATTTTCAATAAAGTAGTTTAACTTTCGACAATAATTAATTTTCAAGTAAAAAATACACATTTTTAACTAAAGAGAATTGAATTTTCCACTGAAGCGATGAATCTCTAACCAAAAAAATGAAATTTGAACCAAATAGCTGAATTCTCAACAATAAGAAAATGAACTTCTTTTACCCTAGAAGATGAATTTTCTACCAAAAAATACTAGTTTTCAACAAAATATATAAATTTTTCACCAAGCAGTTTAACTTTCAGACAAGGAAATAAATCTTCAACGAAATAATTTTTTTTAATGGAGTGGTTCAACCAAAAAAGATCAATTTTCAACCAAATAGTTGAATTCTCGGAGAAAAAATATAAATTTTTAATTAAAAATGCAATAGTTAAATTTTCAGTCATATTTGATACTTGAATACAAAAACATTTTTATCATCAATCATAAACAGTTAAATTCAACCCAAAAAGCCGCATTTTTTAACAAAATAGCTGAATCGCCGACCAAAACAGAAAAAAATGTAAACAAACAAAAAAAAAATTTTCAACAAAATAACTGAAATTTCAGACCAAGAGATGAATCTTTAACCAAGCAGCTGTATTTTTAACCCAAAAATATGAATGTTCAGCTAAAATTGTAATAGTTGATATTGCAATAAAAAATACTTGAATTTTAAATAGAAAAAAAAGTTTACTTCAACCGAAATAGTTGAATTTTCAATAAAATAGATAAATTTGCAACTAATAAAAATAAATTGTCACCTTAAATGGAATAGTTAAATTTTCATTTCCAAAAATTAATTTTCAACTAAAAAATATGAATTTTTAAACCAAAAAATGAATTTTCAATCATCGAAATGAATTTTCAACTAAAATGATTAATCTTTAATAAAAAATAAAATTGGCACGAAAAAGATAAATTCTCGGCAAAAATATAAATTTTTAAACGAAATGATTAATTAAAAAAATTTAACATTAAAAAAAATCTGTAAACTAGTTCAATTTGTAACCAAAGAAATGCATATTTAACA
>CAKNXH010001101.1:77435-98245 GCA_932178445.1 Andricus quercusramuli
ATCGATCAGGAGGCTATATATATCACATGGCTACTTCGATCAGGGGGCTACATCGATCCGGAAGCTACATCGATCACGATCAAGCCAAAAAGACAAGCTTCCTAGAAAGCAGTTGAATTTCTAACCAAAAAGGTGAATTTTCAATTAAAAATATTAATTCTCTATTGAAAGGGATGAATTTAAACCAGTAGAAAAGCCTGATACAAAGCAGTGGAATTCTTAACCAAATAATTGGACTTCAAATCAAAAAATTGAAAGCCAAAAAGATAAATTTTCATTGAAAAAATCATTTTCCATAAAAGGAAACAATTTTTTCTGAAGAACAATTAGATTTTCCACCAAATAGTTTAACTTTCTACAAAACTGTTAAATTTCTAAACCATGAAGATTAATTTTCCACAAAACATTTAAATCTTCAACCCGAAAATACAAATTTTCGAAAAAAAGTTAACTTTCAAGCAAACGGTTGAATATTTAAACAATTTTTTGAATTTCAATCAAATAGTTCAATTCTCAGTTGAATTTAACCAACAAAGACGAAACTTCAACAAAATCCTTTAATTTTCAACCGAATGGTTGAATTTTCAACTAAAGAAGATACATTTTCAACAAAAAATAAAATAATTAAATTAGCAGTTGAAAAAATTCATTTTCATCCAAGAAGGAAAAACAAAATTTTAACAAAATAATGAAATTTACAACTAATGAAAGAATATTCAAATTAAAATGATGACTCTTCAACTGAAGAAATTATTTTCAATAAAGAAGTTTAAACTTTGAAGAAAACATAAATTACCTTCAGAAGAGATAAAGTAAGAAATGTGAATTTTCAACTGAAACAAGATTACTTTTGATTAATCAGTTTAATTTTGTATAAAAAAAATAATAAAATTTCTATCAAAAAATATCAACTTTGGCTCAAAATGGAATAGTTAAATCTTCAATAAAAAAATGTATTTTCAATAAAAACATCTAGTTTTTTAAGAAAGAAATGAATTTTCAGTCAGAAGATAAGTTTTCAGCGAAGAGAATGAATTGTATACCAAAAAAAAATGTATTTTGAGCAAAATACGTGAATTTCGAATCAAATCCATAAAAAAACGAATTTTCAAGAGAACAGACGAATTAACAACCTATGTGAATAGTGAATTTTAAACCATACACTTGAATTTTTAACTAAAAACGGTAAGGTTTTCACGATAAATGGTAAAATGAAATCATCAGTTAAAAATGTTTATAAATAGAAAAATAAAAATGAATTTTTAACAAGGTATTTGAATTTTTAACAACAAAAAATTGATTTTGAACTTAAATATGAATCTTCAACCAAGCAAATTGTTTTCAACAGAGTAGTTTAAAATTCAACCAAATAGTTCAATTTTCTATCAAATTGCCTAATTTTCGAGAAGAAAGTATACGAATTATCTTCAGAAGAGATGAATTTTCAACCACAAAATAAGAATTTTCAACAGAAAAGTTTATTTTCAACCGAAAGCGGGTAATTTTTAATGAATCACTTCTATTTTTTACCAAATAGAATACAATTTCCACAAAAAGGGATAATTTCTTAAATCAAAAGTACCAATGTTTAACAAAATGGTTGAATTTTCAATCCAAAAATTTGTTTCTTGTCAAGAAGGGAAAAAAATGTCAATAAATATCACGTTTATATACGGCACCTTACGACTAGAAAGGAATGTTTTAGGAAATTCGGATTTCAAGTTGGAAGAAAAATTCCAATTTTCACATATTGGGCTATAAATCTCTATGCCTCTGCAAATGATTTTTCTTTACCTCTGAAGTGTTACTGGAAATTCACCTGGAGAATCAGATGATTCTTATGAGCAAATTTTCTGATGAAATAAAAAATCCGAAATCTGTATGAAAGCATTGCATATGATTTTCGATTATTATAGGGAAAATTGATGAATTAGACTTGCATTTACTGTTACGTTTAGACGGAAAAATAATTAATATTGAATCCAGAAAATTTCATTACGAATACGGACGAAAAAATATTGTCTTCATGTAAGACAATATTTTCATCATCTAAGAAATATTCTCTTGCTCTGAGAAAATAATTTCTTCATGTAATAAAATATTTTCTTGATAAGAAAATATTTTCTTGATAAGAGAATATTTTGCTGTCCATGAAAGAATTGAATCATGAAAACATTGTGTCCTCCATATTCGTTTCGATATCTTCTTGATTCAACCCTCATTTTTTCCACGCCCGAGAAAAAAATACTGTGTAATATTTTTCTCGTACCAACTTCTCATGCATTTTTATGGTAACGTTATTGTCTTTTTTTCACTGTTTAGTAAAAAAGCTCTCATTCTGAAAAAGTGTTTAGAGCTGTCAGCGTCAGAGGTTTTTTTCATCCATTTCTATTTAGAGCAATGAGTGCCCTTATGCTTTCTCCGTGGATAAATAAGGAGTAGATAATAATTTATAAAAATGAGCACGTAGCGAGCGAAACTAGAAACGGTCATGGCTGTAGCCAACATACCACATTTCACGTTGATAAATCGCTTTCTACTCCCCGTTGCGTCAAAATGATAACTCCTCCACCCCTTTATGGCTGCTCGCTTACAGCACAGCAGCGCAAAAACTCATGGTTGGGCGGAACCGGAAGAGCCTGTTATTAGCGAGAAATGAGTTGTATTATGTGTCATGACTGAAGTACTAACTGAGAAATGATTCTCCGGAAGATAGATGACTATGCGTTACTTCCGTCTGATAACTTTAATTCGGTATGAATAGATATATATTAATGTATAGAATTGCTGAAAATAAAAAACAAGGTTTTATACTTATCAAGGAGCTTTCTTGATGAGAATTGTTTGCACATTAGTCGTATTGATCGTAAATTTCTGAAGGTTTCATGATAACGGAAGGTTTTCTTAAAAAGCAACCGTGATATAATTTGCATGAATGCTGATGAAGGAAATATTATCCGTTAAAACAATTATGAAGAGGCACTTTCAAGATTCGTGACCAGTGGAGAAAGAATAGACTTTTAGGAAAATATATAAGTTGGACTGGTATAAATACCGAAGATACAGTTCTTGCCAGATGTTATGTTCTGAGAAAGATTCATCATGTCAATTTCAAAATCCTTTGTGAATAGTTATTTCAACTATAAAGACTCACACGAAATTTTTAAAACAAAGCTTTAATTTGATACCTAAAGACTCCATTACAACTTCTAAATACAATTTAAAAAATAGCTGGGAATTCCAGAATACTATTGTGCAAGAAACTGTTGCTGATGACCATGTAATGATTTCTCTGGATGCTGTTACAATGTTTGAGAGTATACCCCTCGAATTAATTAAACAGGCAATATTAAATAAATGGGAGAATATAAAAACACGTACTCGATCAGGTCAAAAAGATTTTTCTAAAGGGATAGTTTTCATTATGAACTCAACTCATTTTTAATTCAATGGGCCTTTCTATAGACAAAAGTTTGGTACTCCCATAGCTCGAATCCAAGCAGAAATAGTTATGGAAGATTTGGTGGTCCTAGCTTCGCTAAATTTTGTTTTTCCCTTTTACTCTCGATAAGTTGATGACACCTTATTATGTGTTCCTCTAGCAATATTGCAGGCAGTTATCTGTGCTTCTGACAGTTTTCATCCAAAACTTTAATTTACCCATGATATAGAGAAAAATAATAGAATCAGTTTTTTGGACATAGAAATAATTAAAGATCAGGATAGTAATATTATTACCAATTGTTATGTGAAAATTACATATTCCGGTAGAATTTTAAATTTCCTTCCGGCTCATCCTTTTCAAAACAAAATTGCAGTAATCCAAAACTTAGTAGATAGAGCTCTAGGTTTGTCCCATGTTGCATTTCACAAAATGAATTTGAATATTGTTAGGATTTATTTTGAAAAAATTAGTCGTTTTCTCCTGAACTGGTTGAATTTGATTGGCCAATCAAGTCTTTTTTTAAAAACCCGGGAGAACGGTAAGCCAAATCGGATTGGTATTATATCCATTGTCCCTATTGATGTTATTAGGGTGTTTCAAGATTTCGATTGCTTCTCTATGTTTTCTTGGCAATTTATGATACGCTTTTGTGATGACACGGTTGTTTTGTCAAATAAAATACTATGTCCCGTTTCGGTAGGATGCTCAGCTACTTGCGTGAAATGTTTTAGCCTGACTTTACTCTCATGTTACTTTACACGTTTTACAAACTTCCCCTCCAATCTCACACCTCTAATAGAACACTGTCTCCCCAATACCTATTTCTCTTTCAGTAACCAATTCTACAAACAAACCTCAGGAGCAGCAATCGGATCTCCAATCTCACCTGTAATAGCCAACATTTTTATGGAAAATCTAGAAACTAAAATCTTTAACAAGTCCAAGATTAAACCGGAATTTTGGTGCCGTTACGTTGACGACACTTTTGTCATCTGGAGACATGGACTGGACGAACTGAACAAATTTTTCGATTTCATCAATCGAATACACCCTGATATCCAGTTCACCATGGAAATTGAACGAAACGGAAAATTACCTTTTCTTGGACGTACTAGTTTATAAAAGATCCGGTAACACATTAGGACATGAAGTTTACAGAAAACCCACGCATACAAACAGATACCTGCATGCCTCCTCCCAACACCACCCATCTCAAAAGCAATCGGTCATCAATTCCCTTGTAGATAGATAAACGTTTATTTTTCAGCCTGCTGGCCTTAAAAAATTGTCTTGCTTACACATCCATTTTTTACAGAATTTCCTTAAAACTAACCCTTAAGAACTAACATCCATCCATTCCTTATCTCTAAGCCGCACGCTCGTATCGCCTTGCCTTCCTCGCTCGCATGTCCCTACTTTTTCGCATTGCCTCGCTTGCCAACCTCTGCTTTCGCAGCTAATACCTATTACTTATCTACTATTTACAATATTTACATCTTACTTATATCTACTTTCTCTCCTATTTACAATCTTTCCTCCTCCACTCCTCTTCCTCCTTCCTTCTCTTCATCTCCATCTTACCCACCACTCCCTTCACCCATGCTACTGCCCTTTTTTCCCCCTTTTCATGCAACAATGCCTCCATGCTTATCTCACTTCTTTCCACCTCCCCGCACTCCTCCAGCCAGTGCTGCACTCTTGCATCCCCCTTTCCGCACAGTTCACACATCCTCTTCTCTCGAGAGAGCCAAAACCTATTGAAACCCTCCATACAACCACACCTCATCCTCGCTATAAGTTCCTGACTTCCTTTCTCTCCTTTCACACACAAATACTGCGCTCTTGCCCTTGGCATAATCCACACATAGTTCCCGTTAAATCTTGACTCTCTTATTCTCTCTTCCCCTTCTGTCTTCTCTCTCTCTCCATGCTGTTTTGCTCAACCAATTCATAAACCTTCCTTCCTTCCTCGTGCATCCTTCTCACTTCATCCATCTGCAATCCATTCATTCTAAAATACCGTTCCCTCTCCGCCTCCATCTTCCCACCCCCTCCCCTGTTCTCCTTCTCCCACCAACACTCCCTAACCAGCCTACTTCCCCCCTCTCCCAAAAATTTCTCCTCATATTTACACGCCCGGCTCCCTGCTAGAATTCCTACACTCGTTCTCCCCGTCTCCCTCCTGACAATATAATTAGGCGTGTTCCTTGCCAACCCCAGGGTCCACTTTACATACCTCTCCTGCGTTCTATTTACCCCTTCACTTTCCTTCCACCCCCACACCTCTACCCCATACAATAGCACACTCATCACTAGCGAATCAAACAATTTCATTCTTCTTCCAAAGTCATCTGCGAATAACTTCATTCCCAACCCCCACACCTGCCTCATCACCACATTTGCCCTCCTCACTCTCTCTTTTATGTGACCATCCACTCCCCCATTCCTTCGAAACACGAAGCCCAGGTACACAAACTCTTTCACCTCCTGTACCTCCTTTCCCTTCCACTTCCACTCCCTTCCTTTATCCCTTCCCCCTCCTTTTCTGAACACCATAACCTTGGACTTTTCCGCATTCAGCTCTAACCCCTTTTCATCCAGGTATCTTCTCAACCTCTTCATCATCTCCTTTAAGGCCTCCTCGCTGGTTGCCAGTAACACTATGTCATCTGCATACGCTAGTGACCAAATTCTAATCCCTCCTATCCTTACTCCTATCAATTCCCTTGTATACAGAGCTGTCTCCAAAACAGATGAAGATAACTTACAAAAGGGATTACAAAATTTTAAACCAATCCTAATGCAAAACGATTACACAAACAAACAAATTAATAAAGCAATGAGAAAATACACTCAACAAAACAAGTCAACACAACCTACTAAAGAAGAAGAAAGATAAACGACCACCATCCTACGCTACATTCAAGGTATCACGAAACAAATAGGAAGAATTCTCAACAAACACAACATCCAAACTATATTTAAACCACCTGCGAAAATAGGACAACTTCTAAAAATTCCTAGAGATAAACAGGAACCTTTCAGTGATCCGGGAGTATATCAAATCCCTTGTTCTTGTGGTAAAGTCTATATTGGAGAAACCGGGAGCGCGGTGAGCCAACGTGTAAAGGCCAATTAAGTTCAACCAGTCGCCATCTTGGGGCGCTCTGGCCAATCACACGCATCGTAGAAAATACATATATAAGAACAACATAACCTGAAACTTGTCAGCCCTGAAGAAGTAAACTGCAGTGTTCACGGAACGTCGGCAACATTCATATTTTCGCACACGATTCAAACCCGAAAACTCTTTACATTTTTAAATTTAAATTTCTTAAAATCAAACTGTTTTGCTGAAAATTCAACCGTTCTGTTAATAATTCGATTCTTAAATCAAAAATGAATTTTTTGAATGAAAATGTAACTATTGCATTTTTTGTTAATAATAGATCTTTTTCAGTTTCAAAGTTCAACTATTTGGTTAAAAATTGATGCAATTTGTTGAAAAATCGCTTTCCTCGGGAAAAATCATTCTTTTTGGTTGAAGTTAGGGGCCGTGATTAAATTACGTAACGGATTATAGGCCATATCTGAAACACCCCCTCCCACCTGGGACAAACTGTATCAAAATATTTCTACCCCATTCTTTCTGTACGTAATTGATCATTAATATTCAAATACCAGTATTTTAATCTTGGAATATTTTCAGAACTGAATCTTTTATAAAAAGAATAAAACAGTATTTCAGATACAAATGTAAAATTTTCAAATTTATTTATCTATTTTAAACAATACAATGTCTATTCTACTATAAAAGATTGCTTTTTAACAAAGTACTTGAATTTTCAACAACATAAGTTAATTTTGAACATAATAGTTGAATTTTCAACCCAAAAATGTGAATTCCCAACAAAAAATATCGCTGTTCATATTTCAATAGAAAAAATGAAATTTCTACAAAGGAAAAGTTTTGTGAACCGAAAAAGACGAATTTTCAAGAAATAAGGGGTTTTCACTAAAGAAATTAAATTTTACCTAAATTGTTGAACCTTCGAGCCAAAAGACGAATTTTCTCTACGAAAATTGAATTTACAAACAAGAAATATGACTTCAGCAAGAAATTATTCTTCCACGTAAATGATGCAATTTTACCCACAAAAATGAAATTTTAAACCAAGAAAATTTCTTTTGACCACAAAAAGGAGAATTTCCAACTAAAAAATATCAATCTTGAAAAAATGAAGAAGCTACATTTTCAGTTGAAAAATTAATATATAAAAAAAAGAAATTTCAACTGAATAGTAACATTTCTAACCAAAGACCATAAGCCTCCAATGGAAAAAAAAATTTAACAATGTAGTTTCACTTTTACCCCAGTAGCTGAATTTTCAATTAAAAAAAAAATAATCTTCAACAAAATAGTTGAACTTTCAACCGAGGAGATAAATTTTCAACGAAAAATATAATTCTTAAAAAAATGATTTCTTAACAAAGCGATTCACCCAAATCTTTCAAATAAAATAATTGAATACTCAAACAAAGAAGTATAATTTTTAACCAAAAAGTTTCATTTTTATTAAAAATAGACATTTTTACCAGAGCTGATGAATTTATAGATCAAGAAGATAAATAAAAAAAATAGTTGAATTTTCTGTTAAAGAAGATTGTAGTCGGCTTTTCAAGATTAGAAAAAGACGAATCTTTCCAACCAAAAGGGATGAATTTTTAACGAAATAGTGAAATTCTCTGCCAAATAATTGGAATTTCATCCAAGAAAGATGAATTTTTAAGCTAAAAATAAGGTGAATTTTTAATAAAGAAAGGAGAAATTTTTGTTAAAGTTGAACTCTCATCCAAAAAAAGATTCCAGTTCGCTTTCCAACAGCAAGAAAAGAATTGTAAACTATGAGTTAATTTTTTGCTAAATAGTCCAATTTTCATCCAAACAGTATGATTTGTCAACAAAATTGTTGAATTTCAAACCAAAAAGTTTCATTTTTTTCACAAAGATAAAATGTTGCTTTTAAAACAGATGAATAAAAAAAAAACTTCAAAAACATAGTTAAATTTTCATCCAAAGAAGATTTCAGTTCACTTTCCAACGCCAAAATAAGAATTGTAAGCTGTGAGTCACTCTTCTGCTAAATAGTTCAATTTTCAACAAAACAGTTTCAGTTTTTTCCAAGAAAGATTCAATATTTCTATAAAAAAATGAACTTTCAAATTAAAAAGAAAAATTTTCAGAAAAAACATTTTTCATCTAAAAAATATTTCAGTTAAGTATCAGCAACAAAAGACGAATTTTTAACAAAATAGTTGAATTTGCAAAAAAATTATGTCTTTTTAAGAAAATTGTTCAATTTTCAGCCGAATAATAACATTTGTAACTAATAATTTTCCTTGCTGCAAATGCACGATTTTTTTCGAAAATTCAACTATTTGTGAAAAATTTATCTGGTTTATATGAAATTACAAATTTTTGGTTGAAATTCAAAACTTTTCGTTAGAAAATCCATTTTTTGAGTTTGAAATTTAATGAGGATGTTCAAAATTGTTCGCTTTCTGAGAAAATGAATTTTTCGTTATGAAAATACCCCTGTTTGGTTGAAATGTAATCTGTTTTAGTTGAGGACTCAAGTATTTTGTTGAAACTTCACCTTTTTTTGGTTAACTTCAAGTAGTTTTAATTTAAAATGAATTTTTTGTTTGTTCAAATATCATATATTGTATTTTTCGTTGAAAACTGATTTTTTTATGTTGAAAATTTAACTTTCTGATTGAAAGGTGAATTGCTTCCTTCAAAATTTCATTTTTTAGTCGAAGATTCAAAATCTTATTGAAAATCACATTCTGTGAAAAATTAATTTCCAAATAAAAACAATTAATTAATTTGTTGAAAATTCAACTACTTAGTCGGAAATTCCACTTTTTGGAGAAAATTCGGCTGTTTAACCTGAAAATTCAATAATTTGGTAGAGGATACAAGAATTTTGTAGGAAATTGAACTGTTTTGTAGAAAGTTCGTTTTTTCAATTTAAAATTAATTTTTTGAATGAAAGTATAACTATTTTATTTTTTGTTCATATTTGATTTTTTTTGTTTTAAAATTCAATTGTTTGGTTAAAAATTGATTTAATTCGTTTATTTATCTAGTTGGCACTTCAACTTTTTTGTAGAAATATAGTCTTTCACGACTGAAAAATTATTCTTGGTTTCTACCAAAAAAGATTAATTTCTAACAAAATACATACATTTTAAACGAAATATTCGAATTTCTCAAGGAATTTTCAACCAAATAGTTGAATTTTTAACTAATAAAGATACATTTTTAATAAAAAATGGAATAGCTGATTTTCAAATTTGAAAAGGCACACAAATTCCAAAAAAAATAGTTGAACTAATGAATGAAGAAATAAATTTGTAAACAAACTCCTTTCAAAAAAGGAGTTCAATTTGCTACCTGAAAAAATGAATTTTCAACAGAAAACGTAATAGTTGATATTTCCACACAAAAAGATTTTAATTAATCGAAAAAAAAACAGTTTAATTTAACCCACAAAAACGAATATTTGACAAAAATCCACGAATTTTCATCAAAATAGTTAAATTTCCAACTAAAAAAAATCAATTGATTCTGGTAATTAATTTGCAACAAAAAGAAAAAATAATTTTATCAGAATATAGTTTAATTTTCAACGAAAGGGATGCAATTTTCAGTACAATTATGAATCTCCGACTAAATAATTAAATTAAAAAAAAAGCATTCCACCTTTCAATCAAAGAGTTAAATTTTTAACATGAAGAGATTAATTTTTGACGTAAAATACAATAGATTATATTTTTGAACAGAAAATTTTGTATTTGAAATTAAAAATAATTAAAGGTAGCCAAAAAAGGCGAATTTTCGATAAAATATTTGAATCCTCAACTAAAACAAATTAAATTCCAACAAAAAAGAGTTCTTTTAAATTAAATTTTCAACAATAAAAAAATGGACTTTGTAAACAAATATTTTCAATTACAACAAAAAAATTGAATTTCTTACAAACTAGAATTATTTGTCGCCAAATAGTTGCATTTTCAACATAATATGTAACCGGAAAGATGAATTATTAAGGAAGAGTTTTCATTTTCTACCAAGAGGAAACGAAATTTCAACAAAATACATCAATTTTCAAATAAAAAAGTCAAAATTTCACAAAGAATGGAATAATTACATTTTCAGGTAAAAAAGTATTAAGAAGAAAAAATAATTATCAAGAAACTAGTTGAATTTGCGATGAAATCTTTTTCAACTGAAATCCAGAGTCTTCAACCAGAAAAATGAATTGTTAACAAAGTTGTTCAACTTTAAACAAAATAGTTGAATTTTTAACCTCAAAGTATACATTTCAAACTGAAAATAAAATAATTTAATTTAAAGCTACAATGTTAATTTAGAATACAAACAATTTTCAACAATGCATTTGAATTTTCAACCAAATAATAGATTTTCCACAGAAAAAGTCCAATCTTCAACCAAAAATCTGGAACTTTCTACAAACTAGATTAATTTGTTACAAAATAGTTGAATTTTCAATCACAATCATGCATTTTTTAAAGTTTGGTAACAAATTCAACTATTTTGTCAAGAGTCAGTTTTTTAAAATAAAAATTGATTTTTTCAGATAATAATTCAAATAAATAAAAAGAAGGCTAAAAAATCTGAAGTTTACATCGGCGATAAAACGAACAAAGTCACCACGAAAGTTTCGAATCCCAACGTACGTAGAGGTGCGAGAATTGTTCCGTGTCCCGGAAAGTTTTGCACTCAGTAGGTTTGTTTGCCCGGCGCAAAAGCAGCGTATTGTATAAAGTTTTTACAACTTGGAATATATCCTTCGTTGCGGTCCCACAATATATTCATTAGCTTCCTCCAGGAACATTCACGACGAGAAAATTTATAACGACTCTGACAAATTTATATCCTCACGGACTTTGCAACAATTTTTATATGTACCTACACAAAATGCCTTGAGAAATAAAAATTTAAAGGAGGTAGAACATTATAATTGGAAATTTTTTGAATTAAATTCATCCAGAAAAAAGATCTACTCCTTTCGCTGAACTGGGATTCGAACGCCAGGTCAACTGATTGCCGGTCAGGTGCTCTATTACTATTATTATTATTGAAGAAATTTATCTAGTTTTCTGTGATCATTTAGAGAAAAAAAGTTGATACAGCCGTTTTCCCCACCCCCCCCCCCCCCCCGGTGGGGGGAGGGACTATTATGTATGTTTTTAGGAGCAGCCACATATTTGTATTTGCAGCCAAGAGAGATGAATTTTCAACCAAGAAAGATGCCTTTTATGCTAACTTTTGTATATCAATCATCAAAAAAATAAGCAAACTTTTAATGGGCTTGTTGACTTTTTATGCAATTGTTAAATTTTTAAACTACAAAAATGAATTTCCAATAAAATAGATCAATTTCAATTTTGAACCAAATAGATCAATTTTCAAGAATCAATCTTAACTTTTGACTCAAATAGACGAAATTTTGAGAGAATAGTTAAGGTTTTAATTCAAAAATTCGAATTTTTTAGAAAATAGTTAACTAATAAACCGGGGAAAAAAGAATTTTCAACAAAAAGGTCAGTTTTATTTGACCTTTTGAATTTTCCGCTAAAAATATTAATTTTCAACTGAAAATGCAATCGTTAAATTTTGAGATTGAAAAACTAATTTTGAACATGAAAAACGACCTTTCAACCAGTTGAATTAAACAGTTGAGGGCGCTTGGAAAAGTGTCCCCAGATCAATGGCCAAAATTTGTGTCATCCTTCTGCAGAAGAGGGGTCTTTTTATTTGTGGCAGTCAACCGAGCGGCTAAAGTTTGGCTACTCAAAGCGGTGGTCGAGACAGAGTCGTGGGAAGATGCGTTCCTTAAGGTGGGTGGGGTTGAGTTGCTCAAAAAGATGGTGAGAGCTACGGCGTGGTTCCCGGGCAAACCGGAAGACCCGTCTGAGGTGCTCCGTCGGCTGGAGGGATTCACCCCCTCACTGAAGACAGCGTCGTGGAGAACTGTCAGGCACGAAAAGCCTCAGGAAGATGACACACTAGGATGCACTAGGCATCTCCTAGTCGTGTATATTCCTGAGTCCCAAACGAGGGCCCTTTGGGTCTAAGCAGCCGGCCCTTCTATCACTTTGGACAGACCATCTTTAGGGTTAACGGCCAGGGACAGGAGGAGCCTGTTGGGAAGCAGGAAGATCGGGAGCAGACCTAAGTGATTGCTCCTGGTCTAACCATTACCCAGATTAACTTGCATCACAACAAAGGCACCTCTGCAGTTTTGCAGAGGGGCATGGCTGCGAGGCATACAGGTATCTCGCTAATCCAAGAACCGTGGTAAGTTCGAGATACCATTAAGGGATTAGGGGGGGGGGGGGCTGGTATTTTTTGTTGCAGGGACCCTCAGGCGGCCAAACCAAGGGCGTGCATACTAACGAAGGGAGTTAGCGCTGTCCCGCTGCTTGAACTATGTTCGAGAGACCTGATGGTGATAGCCATGGATCTCAAAGGAATAGGGAGCCTAGTTCTGGGATCAGCTTATGTTCCTTATTACAGCGACATCAACCCACTAGTGGAGGTACGTACACTGGTGGAATATTGCAAGGTAAGCAGTATTCCTCTTATGTTGGGGTGCGACGCTAATTCTCACCATACTTTGTGCGGTAGCACGGACGTCAAATCAGGAGGTAATGATCTACTGGAATATCTACTCACTACGGATTTAGATATTCTTAACACGGGGAACACCCCGACGTCCCATAATTCGGTCAGAGAAGAAGTCATTGACATCACTCTCTGTACCAGTAGTTTTAGGGATAGTATCAACAAGTGGAGGGTTTCAGATGAACCCTCCCTCTCAGATCACTCACAGATGGAGCTCGTGTTGGAATCCGTTGTACCCGCTGGTCCTAAATGGGTCAGAAATCCAAGAAGAGCGGATTGGGATCAGTTTTCCACGGAACTAAGATGTGCACTCTCAGAGGTTCCCAGGTCAAATTGAGACGTGGACACCCTGGAGATGGCAGCCAAAACTTTCACCGAAGCCATCAAAGCTACTTACGAAAGTAATTGTCAACCTACAAAAGTGCGAAAGGCTGGGGAGACATACTGCTGGTATGGGAAACTCGAACAGCTTCGCAGGGTAACCAGAGAGAGGTTCACACGTGCCAGTATTGGCAAAACGAAGGAACTATGGACGTTATTCATAAGGATGAGGGCGAATACAGAGGTGCAATACGTAAGGCAAAGCAAGAGAGCTGGACCAACTTTTGCACAGACATCGAGAAGGGAGCTGAGGCGGCTAGACTGGACAAGCTGCTTTCTCAAAATCCGGACGCTATTCTCGGCACTCTGGAATTGCCCAGAGGGGGATACTTAGAGTCGGATACTTTGGCCCATCTGACCAGGGCACATTTTCTAAGCTTTTCAAGGTCTGGAGAAGGGGAGACGGCAACTCAGAGGCAAGCAAAGTTACTTGTGGCCCAACTGGGCCCCAAACGACAACTGTCCAACGAGATTGTCACTCCTTCCAGGGTCAGATGGGCTCTCAAATCCTTCAGTCCTTACAAGTCTCCTGGCCCAGATGGCATATATCCAACCCTCTTACAGAGGCTGGCCTCCAGTGAGACTTGCTAGAGCTAGTTTGACGTTGGGATTTTTCCCGACAGCATGGCGGGTACGAGAGTAGTCTTCATTCCGAAGGCAGGTATGATCGGTTATACTTCACCCAAGGATTTCCGGCCCATCAGCCTAACTTCTTTCCTATTAAAAACAGTGGAAAGATTTGTGGATAGATATATCCCCGAAAAGGTCTTGTCAAGCAGACCGCTTCACAAGGAGCAACACGCCTCCAGGGCTGGTCACTCAACAGAGAAGGCCCTAATCGGAGCAGTGAACCTAATTGAAGGTCAACTAAAGGAGAAAGTCCTTGCGATTGGAACCCTTATGGACATCGAAGGAGCCTTCAATAACACATCTGGAGAGGTGATCAGGGCGGCCATGATTACACATGGTGTACTTACTGAAGTTGCGGAATGGACGTGCCACATGTTGGCCAACAGGAATCTAACCACGACTAAGGATGATGTCATACTCAGTGGAACCATTGATTCGGGATGTCCACAGGCGGGAGTTTTATCGCCCTTGCTTTGGTGCCTGGTAGTGGATGAATTACTTCATCTACTCTCGAGTCAGGGCCTTCATGTCATAGGCTATGCGGACGATATATTGGTTATCGTGCGAGGCCAGCATCAGGATGTGCACTTAGGAGTAATGCAGCAAGCACTGATGATAGTAGATTCATGGTGCAAGCAAACTGGATTTTCGGTTAATGCTAGTAAGCCAGATGCGGTTGTTTTCACCAGAAGGTACAAGTGGGGAACTACGAGTACATTGAAACTTGGAGGACAACAACTAGAAATCAGAGAGCGAGCTAAGTATCTAGGAGTAATTCTGCATAAGAAGCTGTCATGGAATGAGCACCTGGAAAACAAGCCCAAGAAGCTAGTAGCGACCCTATGGCTCTGTAGGAAAGCTATAGGGAAAAGCTGGGGCTTGAAACCGTAGACACTTTATACAGCGATCTTGTGACCCAGGTTAACCTATACGACGGTAGTCTCGTGGAGCAGGATCGAGCTGTCCACTGTGAATTCTCGACTGGAAAGGATTAGGGGACTGATCTTGAGAGGCGTAACTGGAGCCTCGAAGTCGACACCCTGGGAAAACTAATAGGCTTAGAGCTCCTCTATCTTACCATCAAGGCCGTGGCTGTGAAAGCGCCCTGGAGGCTAAATTTGGTGAATGGCGGAAGGATCTCGACAGCAGTGAAGGTCCCAGTCGACATCGCGAGAAGGTCGGCTCTGAACATGCCCAGGAAAAAAATGGTCACTCGCCACCTCTTCGACAAGAAGTATCGAGTTAGCCTATCCACGAAGGGGGAATGGGTTAACGGCGACTCGTACTTGCCCTGTGAAGGAATGGAATGGGTTTCACAGTTGAGATGGGGTCCTACGCCACAGTTCTACAAACTGAGATTATGGCCATGCTCCAGTGTGCCTACAAGGCAAGGGAGCACGGCAACCAAAGGAACATCCGTATCTGCTCAGACAGCAGGGCTGCTATGATGGCCTTGAATGGAACAACGACTACGTCGCTATTAGTATGGAAATGCTTCAAGGCACTAAATACGTTAGCAACCGAAAACCGAGTCACTCTGCCATGGATCCCTGAACACAGTGGTATCAAGGGCAATGAGATATCGGATAGGCTAGCTAAGTTAGCAGCAGAAAGGAATTTTACTGGACCCGAGCCAGTGGTAGGTACTTCCACCAGGTCAGCCACTGAAGTAGTTAACAGTTGGCTGACTGAGGAACATCAGATTGAGTGGGACTTGGTATCTGGTTGCAGAAAGGCCAAAACACTCTTGGGCTCAAAGCTTAACTCCAACCGAGCTAGGGAAATACTCCAGCTCGGGAGGAATGAAATCAAAGTCCTAACAGAACTATTCATAGGACATGGGAAGTTAGGATATCACAGACATAAGATAGGGCTTGCAGAAAGTCCCCTCGTCACGCTTAGACTCAGAAGGAGACGCAACGGGATTACCCAAGCGTCAGGGGCTGCTAAGGTCTCAACCCAGAACTAATAATAATGAACAGTTGAAAATGCAAGTAAATGGTTGAAAAATTTCATTCTTTCTTGCTCGAAAATTACCTTCCGTGTTGAAAATTCATCATTTAATTCTTTAATCTTCAAAAAATCTTTTTTTTTTATGATGAAAATTAGTTTTTTACTCTTGAAATTAAACACTTCCATTTTTGGCTAAAAAAATTTGTTCACTTGAAAATTCAACTATTTCATCAAAATTTCATCTTTTTTTTATTGAAATTTACTTATCTTGTTTCCGGTCACCAATTTATCGTTTATAAGTTTGAACTTCAACTATTTTCTAGACAATTAATGTATTTTGTTGAGAATTGGTCTACTTGGTACCATGAACCATCTTTTAAAAATATTGAAAATTAAAAAAATGGCAACGTTTTGAACAAAAAATTCAAACTTTCACCAATAAACGCTCAAAAAACGCTCGATTTTTGCTCGGAAATTTTATATTTTTTGAAATATCGAAAAGATCCTAGTTCATGGTATGTAAAAACATGTTACGAATATTCGTGCAAAATTTCAAATGGATTCGTTAATTTTTATTTGAGGTAGTTACAACCGTTCTTGAAAATGCAGTTTTGAGAAAAACGCTTTTAAAGTTTTGACAACTTATTTTTGGTTATAAAATTTAATTTTTCATACTCCCATAGCTCTGGGAACTTTTTCTCCGAATAGTATACTATCGAATTAGGCAAAAAAATAGTCGATTTTTTGAAAGTGTGAAACTAGACTAGCCTCTTAAATCACCTTTTTTGGTAGGAAATTCATTATGATTAAAAATAGCAACTTTTTGATTGGAAATTAATCTGTTTTGGTTGAGGATTCAATGTATTTTTTTTTCAATTCATTTTTTTGGCTTGAATTCAACTAATTTTGGTATAAAATTAAAATCTTTTTGGTTGAAATATCATATATCGCGTTTATCGTTGAGAATGGATCTTTTTGGTTTAAAATTTCTTTAAAAATGCAAATATTTGGTTGAAAATTCATGTAATTTGTCAAAAATGCATCTATTTTGGTATAAAATTCATCCTTTTGGTTGAAAATTAATTTTTTTTTTTTTTGAAAATTAGTTTTTTCTTATTTAAAATTACTTTTTTTAAAGTGAAAATGTAACTGTTCCATTTTTTGTCGAAAACTTACCTTTTTTGATAGAAATTCAACCTTCTTGGTTACAAATTATACTACTTCGTGCAACTACAGGTGCAAATTTATCTATTTTATGTAAAAATTCAACTATATGTTGAAATTCCGTCTTTTGTTGGTAGAAGAGGCTGAAAATTCCACTATTTAATAAAAAATTAATTTATTTTTGGTTAAAATATTCATCGTGATTAAAAATTAATGATTCAATCCGGTTAAAAATTCGTTTCTTTTCAGTTTAAAATTTATATTTTTAGTTAAAAATTAATTAATTTTGCTGAATACTTGTTCTTTTTTTGTATAGAATTTACTTTTCTAACTGCAAATTGAACTATTCGGTTTTTGGTTTGTGATTTTATCTTTTTTAGTTGAAAAGTTATATATTTTATAGAAACAGTCTCTTTTTTGGTACAAAATTCATCTTTTGAGTTCAAAATTGAATTATTTGGTTGAGAATTCATTTTTTTTTTTGGTTGAAAACTGATTGTTTTAACTGCAAATTTAATTATCCTGTTTTCGGTTAGAAAATCATTTTTTTTATGAAAAAAAACTATTTTGTTGAAAATATGTTTGTTTTTCTTTCAGCATTAATTTTTCTGACATTTGAACTATTCAAATTTTCGTGGAAAGTTCATCTTCTTAGTTAAAAATTCTTGTATTTGGTTAAAAATTAATTTTTTTTTAGTTCAAAATTCATCATTTTACTTTATTAATATTCCATTTTTTGTGCAAAATTGACCTTTTTGGATGGAAGTGTAAACTTTCTCGTTAAAAAGTTATCCATTTTGAAGGAAATTCATTTATTCTTTTTTTTTTGTTAAGATTTAATTTCTTTGTTGGAAAAAACAACTATAGTTGAAAATTTGCCTTTTTTGTTGATAGGAAATTCACCTTTTGAGTTGGAAATGCCACTATTCGTTTAAAATTTTATATTTTTGGTTGAAAACTCATCATTATGACTAACAAATAATTACTTAAATTGTTTGAAAATTTGTTTCTTCGCAGTTGGAAATTTATATTTTTGGTGGAAAATTAATGAATTTTGTTGAAAACACGTTTCTTTTTTTGTTCAAAATTCAGTTTATCAACTAGAAATTGAACTATTCTGCTTTTGATTTACGATTTTATCTTTTTTAGTTGAAAATTTATATATTTTGTAAAAACTGCATCTTTTTTGGTAGAAAATTCATCTTCGGGGTTCAAAATGGAACTATTTTGTTGAGTAAGCTTTTTTTTTGGTTAAAAATGGATTATTTCAACTGAAAATTCAATTATTCTATTTTTTGATATAAAATCAATTTTTTAATAAAAAAATATTTTGTTGAAAATTCGTTTTTCTTTGGTTCAGCATTTATTTTTTTGACATTTTGATTATTCTCATTTTGGTTGAAAGTTGATCTTTTTTAGATGAAAATTCATGTACTTTGTTGAAAATGAGCCTTTTTTGGTAAAAAAAATTATATTTGGGTTGGAAATTCAACTATTTGGTGGAAAATTTATATTTTTGGCTGATTCATCACATTCGTTGAAAAATCATTTGTTTGATCGAAAAGTTATTTTTTAGAATTAAAAACAAAACTTAAAAGTGTTTAAAATATATTTAGGAACAACATTTTTTTTGCATGAACATGATTCATCCTAATGACTTCTTTTATAATTTAAATTTAGTGCCCCTTCTAATTAAGAATTTAGATGATGTGATTATTAGTAATAAAAATAGAAAAAACGATTTTTAAAATCCTAATTTAAAATGCTTACAAATCCTCATTAAATTCTCAAATCACATACCGGTCGAGCATATTCTCGAGCATATTTTCATGCTCGAGAATTCAACTTTTTGGGTTGAAAATTAAGTTTTCTTCGACATGAATTGAAATTTTATTCTTCGACCCTTCCCCTTCCCCTTCCCCACCCTTTAGAGTATCACGATGGGAAAAATTCTTTGAAACCCATGAATCGGGAAATAAGCAGAAATTTTCTTTTGGGTCTTGAGTTGGCATCCAATTTGCTCGTGAGTAAAATCGAAGAAAAAATTTAATTCCAGGCTCATAAAAATAGAGTGAGGCAATCCGGCGATGATACGGTTAAAAATCAAATTTGTGAAAAGGTAATATATGTATGTCTATAGACGACTCGTCGCGTCGATAGGTAAATCCGATAAATTGTTTTCCCTATCCAGGATCTCCATATCCCGATTGGAAGAAGTGAGGAACTCTCTGCAGATTTTATTATTCAATAAAATTCATCCGACTCGAACAACTTTGCAGCCGAATGATGGCGATACCGGGGTGTTCCCGTGGGATATCAAAAACCAGGGCAAAGTAGTAATATCCTTCGCGTCTCTTCGAAAGTTCTTGGATGGAACTGCGGCTCGAAACGCAGGGGATTGAAGATAAAATATTAAACCATTTTCATTCTGCACTGTCAGGAGCTGCTCGTGGTGTAATTAAAAAGTTCACCGCGTTGAACTTCATTTTGCCACCTGTGCTTGCCTCTGTAGTTATACACAACGTATACTGATCACATTTTTCCTACACAAAATTATTTCTACACAAAATATTTCCTATACAGACTTCAATACTGTTATATTTTTCCTGCACAACAATTTTCATACGCAGAATTTAATATTGTTTGATACTGTTATTTTTCTTTTACACAAAATATTTTCTACACAGAATATTCCCTACACAGAATTTAACATTGTTATATTTTTCCTATACAAAATTTTTCCTACACAGAATATTTCCTACACAGAATATAATATTGTTTAATACTGTTATGTTTCTCAACGGCGATACCACGCTGAAAACACCAGTTCCCGTTAGATCACTGAAGTTAAGCAGTGTTGGGCGCGGTTAGTATTTGGATGGGTGACCGTTCGGGGAATACTGCGTGTTGTTGACCCGTCGTGGGTGTGGTGGACCCACACTGGTAGTATTTATCCACCTAGAAACACTACCCGAATCGGGTAGTGAGGCAATGAACTTTCGAGTTCGAAATGATAATCAATTTTTTTTTTTTTTTTTTTTTATGTTTCTCTTACCCAGAAGATATTCTACACAGAATATTTCCTACACAGAATTTAATACTGTTATATTTTGTCTACACAACATTTTTCCTACACAGAATATTTCCTCCACACAATATAATATTGTTTAATACTGTTATTTTTCTCTTACACAGAACATTTTCTGCACGGAATATTCCCAACAGAGAATTTAATACTTTTAAATTTTTTCACACAACAATGTACCTACTCAGAATTTAATATTGTTTAATACTGTTATTTTTCTCTTACACAGAAGATTTTCTACTCAGAATATTTTCTACACAGAATTTAATACTGTTATATTTTGTCTGCTCAACATTTTCCCTACACAGAATATTCCCTACACAGAATTTAATACTGTTATATTTTTCCTATACACAATTTTTCCTACACATAATATTTCCTACACAGTATAGTATTGTTTAGTACTGTCATTTTTCTCTCACACAGAACATTTT
>CAKNXH010001101.1:98469-109276 GCA_932178445.1 Andricus quercusramuli
ACACAAAATATATTCTACACAGAATATTTCCTACACAGAATTTAATACTGTTAACATTTTCCCACTCAACATTTTCCCTACACAGAATTTAATATTGTTTGATACTGTTATTTTTCTCTTCCTCAAAATATTTTCTACACAGATTATTTCCTACACAGAATTTAATACTGTTATATTTTTCCTACACAACATTTTTCCTATGCAGATTTTAATATTGTTCAATACTGTTATTTTTCTCTTACCCACAAGATTTTCTACACAGAATATTTCCTACACAGAGTTTAATACTGTTATATTTTGTCTACACAAAATTTTTCCTACACAGAATATTTCCTCCACACAATATAATATTGTTTAATACTGTTATTTTTCTCTTACACAGAACATTTTCTGCACTGCATATTCCCTACACAGAATTTAATACTGTTCTATTTTTCCTAAACAACATTTTTCCTACACCGAATTTTATATTCTTTATTACTGTTATTTTTCTCTACTTAAAATATTTTCTACACAGAATTTAATACTTTCATATCTTTCCTACACAGAATTCAATATTGTTTAACACTGTTGTTTTTCTCTTACACAAACATTTTCTACGCGGAATATTCCCTACACGGAATTTAATATTGTTCTATTTTTCCTACACAGAATTTCATATTGTTAAATACAGTTACTTTTCTCTTACATAAAATATTTTCTACACAGAATATTCGTTACACAGAATTTAATACTGTTAAACTTTTCTTATACAAAATTTCTTCAATACAGAAAATTTCCTACACAGAATATAATATTGTTTACAACTGCTATTTTTCTCTCACACAAAATATTTCCTACACAGAATTTAATACTTTTATCCTTTTTCCTACACAGAATACAATATTGTTTAATACTGTTATTCTTCTTTCACACAAAATATTTTCTACACAGAATATTCACTTCACAGAATTCAATATTGTTTATTACTGTTATTTTTCTCTTGCACAAAATATTTTCTACAAAGAATTTGATATTATTCAATACTGTTATTTTTCTCTTACACAGAAGATTTGCTACACAGAATATTTCCTACACATAATTGAATACTGTTATATTTTTCCTACATAGAATTTAATATTGTTAAATACAGTTATTTTTCTCTTACATGAAATATTTTCTACACAGAATATTCCCTACACAGAATTTAATACTGTTATATTTTTCCTATACAACATTTTTTTAACACAGAATATTTCCTACGCAGAATATAATATTGTTTACTGCTGCTATTTTTCTCTCACACAAAATATTTCCAACACAGAAAATTCCCTACACAGAATAAATACTTTTCTATTTTTCCTACACAACATTTTTCCTACGCAGAATTTAATATTGTTTGATACTGTTAATCTTCTCTTACACAAAATATTTTCTACACAGAATATTCCCTTCACGGAATTTAATATCGTTTATTACTGTTATTTTTCACTTACACAAAATATTCTTCACACAGAATATTTACTACACAGAATTAAATACTGTTATATTTTTCCTACATTACATTTTTCCTACACAGAATTTAATATTGTATAATACTGTTATTTTGCTCTTACACAGAAGATTTTCTACAAAGAATATTTCCTACACATAATTTTATTCTGTTCTATTTTTCCTACACAGAACTTTATATTCTTCATTACTGTTATTTTTCTCTCACACAAAATATTTTCTACACTCAATATTTCCTACACAGAATTTGATACTGTTCAATACTGTTATTTCTTTCTTACAACAAATATTGTCCACACAGAATATTTCCTACACAGAATTATTTATTGTTCAATACTGTTATATTTTTCCTACACATAATATTGTCTACAAAAAATATTTCCTACACAGAAATACATAATAACTATGTATTTTATCCTGAAAATGTTTTTAGAATACTGTACGAAAAATTATTTTGTCCAATATTCATCTACACAAGGGACCGTACTCAAATTACCGTTAACATTTTCTTTAAAATTCATTTTTTGTGTCGGATAAGTCAACTAAAACCTTTTTTATATGAAAAGTATTTTTTCGAAAATTGTTTTTTTTTTAAATTCAAAGTTCATTTTTTTCAAGTAGGAATATTGCATCTTTCTTGGATAAAAATGCACTATTTTTTTTTGAAATCCTATTTTTTCTGTTAAAAAACAAATTTAAAACCTTTTGGATGAAAATTCAACTCTTTTTTTCAAACTTTTTTTGATTTAAAAATTCATCTGTTTTAGTAGAATTTTCATTTTCCTTGGAATTAAAAATTAACAATCTCGTTGTGAAGTCATACGACTTGGTTGAAAATTCGACTATCTAGCTGTAAATTAACGTATTGTTTGCAATTCTTATTTTGGTGCTGGAAAGTGAACTGGAATCTTCTTTGGATGAAAATTTTAGTTAAAAAAAAGTTTATTTTCAATCGATCAGTTTAATTTTCTACTAAATTGTTGAATTTTTCAAACAAAATTTAATTTGTTACTAAATAGTGAAATTTTCAACTCGAATGATAAATCTTCGAACAAAAATCCTCAACCAAAATCAATAATTTTAAACCAAACAAAACAAAAAAAAACCTTAAATTTTTAACCAAAGGGAAGAATTTTCAACCGCTCGTAAAATGATGAATCTTCAACAACAAAAAACGAATTGCCGAGAAAAGAGCTTAACATTCAATTAAAAAGTTGAATTTTTAACCAAAATAAATCAATAATACTAAAAACTAAATTAATCTTTTCGTGAATTTGTTTCATGAGTCCATAAATTTAAATGATAATTTAAAAAAAATGTGATTACCTCTTCGTACTTAAAATTCGGTGCATGTATAATATTAATATTTTTGATAAAAGATCCTTTTATGAGATTAGTGAAAATGATAAAAAGAAATTTCCTCAAATGAAGAAACATTGTTATTTAATTTTATATTCTAATTTTTTAATAAATTCTCCAGGTTTTCCAGATAAGTGGTAAACCTGTTAGTATATTTCGTATATCATTAAAAAAAGCTGTTCGAAGGAATAATAAAAATAAATATGCAATTTCATAAGAATAGTACGTTTTTTAATAATGCAGGAATGTTGAAAATTAGGTTAAGCACAGGGTAACTTACAAACTTGGTTTTCCACATCACGTAAAGGAAATAACTGAGAAAAATGCTTTTGCGTGAATGTAGGGGGAAATAGAGGCTGGAATGGGATAAAAGCCAGATTTGTAAGAAAAATAAGAAAATCTATATTTTACCAGGAAATAATATAATGGTTCCTTTATGTGGTTATTGTTGATGGAATATATATTCTGCGGAACAAAGGTACGCTTTTCTCTAATACGTTTATCTTCTTTGTATTGAAATTCTGGAATTATTCCTTTTGAAATGACTCAAGCCTTTTTTCCTTTGCCCTTTTCAAATTTTTACAAAAAATTCGAAAGTAGAATATAAATTATAGATATTAATAATACATTATATTGACATCAATTTGCATTTTATAAATTAATAATTATAAGGGTACGCGTTTCTTTAATGGAATTTTTGTTCCTTCTTGACAAAAATCCTAATTGTTTAAAAATTCAACTTATTGAAAATTAACTTTCTTTTTGAAAATTCACACACTGAGATGGAAAATTCATCTGTTTTAATAGAAAATTTATGCTTTTCGTTACAAATGAATCTTTTTCGTTGAAAATTCATTTCCTTGTTTAAAAATCAGTTTTTTATTCAAAATTTAATTTTTTTTCACCTGAAAATTTAACTCTTCCATTTTTTGGCCAAGATTGATCTTTTTGTTATAAATTTCATCTTTTTTTGTTCAGAATAAAACTGTCTAATCAAAAATTAATCTGCTTTTATTGACGATTAAAGATTCCACTATTCCATTTTTTAATCTTTTTAGTTGAAAATTCACCTCCTTTGAAAAAAAATTTCACAATTTAGAAGAAAATTGAACTATTTGGTCAAAAATGTAACTGCTTTGGTCTAAATTAATTTTTCTAGTTGGAGATTCATAATTTAAGTGAAAAATGCATTCCTTTGGCTGACAATTTTAACTATTATCTAAAAAATTTGTTTTTATGTTTTGACTAAAAAAATTACTTTTTTTCCATTTATTTTTTCTAGTTGAAAATTCAACTATTTGGTAGAAAATTCTTTCAGAATTTAAAATATTTAGTTGGAAATTAATGTAGTTTGTGGAAAATAATTCTTTTTTGATAGAAAATTAATCCTCTAAGTGGAAAATTGATCTGTTTGGTTGGAAATTCATTTCTGTGTTTGAAAATACGTTTTTTTTTTAAATTGAAAATTAATTTTTTTAACTGAAATTTTTCATTTTTGGACCAAGGCTGATCTTTTTAACAGAAATTTCATTTTTTTGTGGTTAAAAATAAAACAGTCTAATTAAACAATAATCTGTTTTGGTTGACAATTAACATTTTTGTTAAAAATTCAGATTCCAAGGTTGAAAATTCAGCTGTTAAAAAAGAATCTAACAATTTGGTAGAAAATCAAACTATTTGGTCGAAAATCGAACTACATTGTTCAGAATTAATTTTTTTATAAAAATTCATTCTTTTAGTCAAAAATTAATTTATTTTGTTGATAATTCAAATATTATTTTAAAAATCCGTTCTTCTGTTTTGATTAAAAATCAAACTATTCCATTTTTTTCATTTAACTTTTCATTTGAAAATTCACCTGTTTTGAAAAAAATTTCACATTTTGGCAGAAAATTAAACTGTTTGGTCAAAAACGTAACTACTTTGTTCTAAATTAATTTTTTCTAGTTGAGTATTCATCATTTAAATAAAAAATGTATTTTCGGACTGATAATTTGACTATTATACCGAAAATTTGTTTTTCTTTCTTCACCAAAAATTCTGCTATTTCATTTTTTTAATTATCTTTTTTAGTAGATTGAAAATTCATTTCCTTGTTTGAAAATGCGATTTTTTAAAAATTGAAAACAATTTCTTTTAACTGAAATAAAAAATTTTAGTTTGGACTAAGGTTAATCTTTTTAATAGAAATTTCATATTTTTCGGTTAAAAATAAAACTGTCTAATTAAAAATTAACCTGTTTTGGTTGACAATGAAAATCTTTGTTGAATATTCAGATTTCAAGGTTAAGAATTGATCTGTTTTAAAAACAATTAGCGATTTGGTAGAAAATTAATCTATTTGGTCAAAAATTAAATAATAATTAAATAATTTATCTTTTTTGGATAAAAATTCAATTATTTTGTCAAAAATCCTTGGGGAAATTCAAATATCACAGTTGGAAATTCATGCATTTTGTTCAAAATTAATATATTCTGGTGGAAAATTAATCGTCTATGTTGTAAATTGATTTTTTCTGGTTGAAGATTCATTTTTTTGTTAAAAAATATTTTTTTTTAAATGCAAATTTTCCAATTCGAGACGCAATTAATCTTTCTGATAGGAATCTCATCTTTTTTGATTAAAAATAAAAGTGTGATTACAATTAAACCTGTTTCGGATAAAAATCACCTTTTTTGTTAAAAACTCACATTTTGAATTTGAAAATTCATCTGTTTTGAAAATAATTGATACTTTCTTTTTGAAAATTATTAACTAGTTCTTAATCAATAATATAAAATAATAAATTCTTAGAAATGAAAATAATAGTTTAATTTAAATTAAGATATTTGGTTGATGCTTGAAAAACTTAGCTAACAATGATATTTTAGTTGAAGATTCATGAAAGTTTATATTTTTCAGTTAAAAATTCAACTATTTGATTGAAAATTTATGGTTTTTATCGAAATTTTTTTGTTTTGTTCAATCCAACTGTTCAATTTTTAAATTAATCATTTTTTTCGGTTAAAATATCAACTATTCAATTTTTTGTAGAAAGTTAATCTTTTTAGGTTGCAAATTCAACTCCGTGGTTGAAAGTTGAACTACTTTCTTGAAAGTTAATTTTTTCTTGAAATGTATATTTTCAGGTTGACAATTTGAATGTTCTTTAGAAAATTATTTTCATTACTATCATTAATCATCTTGCCCTTTTTGTTTCAGCTTTCCACAGCTCAATTTGATAAGCTTCCAAATTTACTGTTTATTTAGTTAACTTTTTTTTGAGGAAATTGTGCTACTAATATTGATAGTTCAAATTGTAATCAATTCAATTAAAAATTCTGGTTCAGCGAGAAGAACTTTCAATTTCAGTTTTAACAAAAAATTTTGTTATTATTATAATTTTATTTTAGAAGATTCTTCTTCGCAGAGAGTTTTTGATGATAAAATGAATGTTTACTTTCAATATTATGAAGGTGTAAGAGGTATTCAATATTGTGGTAATAATTTTAGAAGCCCATATCGAGCGTCAATATTTAATGAGGAAATTCTTGGCTGGATTTCAATTTGCTACACATAACAAAGTGAAAATGGGAAAACCTCTATAATGCTGGAGATCGAGAGCCATTCAAATATCCCAAAGAAGAAAATTATAATTATAAAAAACATCACAGCTTCCTCGCATTACTTTTAGAGCAGATAGTTATAAACAATGGTTAATTTTTTAAATAATTATGTTTGCTGACCTGCATTAGCATTACCTTCCTCAGTCAAAAGTGGACAAGAAGAATATGAAACTCTTAAACCATAAAACTAAAGAAAAGCCATTTTTTTGATGGATGAAAAAAAACAGGGACATTTAATCTGAGATTTTTCAGAATTCTTTTGAAAATATTGTTCGAAAGAAATATGGTGACTACATTTCTTTAAGTGTTACTATTCAAATTGAATAAGTCGAAACAACAATTTTGATGTCTTAAAAAATTAGGGAAGCATTAGATATTACATGATTGGAAGACATATTTCACAGAATAATAAAAAGAGTGCAATTACTAAAATAATGTATTTGATTATTATGAATGAAAAATCATCGTAGGTTTTGTCTAAAGTATGAAATGTAATTCATAAAAGATTTGTTAGCTTTATCTTTGAATTTCTCATCAATAATTCTAGGGACGTACAATGAAGGAGCCATTCAATCTATTTATTGGAAGCTGCAATGATATCATAGGATAGAAAAACTGAGCATTTAGCGTATCCTATAAATTGAAGAAAAGATTGCACTAACACAAAACTTCATGTACCGCAAAATTATGAAAACCTTCAGCAATGTAAAATTTTCAACTCACCCAGAAATGCTAAAAAAATGACAGTGCATCATCGTATCTTATTCAGCAATTTCTAGTAAAACACAGCATTGCACAACTTCGGCAGCCCCATAGAGTCCTGACCCGACTCCCGGTGATTTCTGGCCGTTTCCCAAATTGAAGTATCCTCTAAGAGGAAAACGATTTCAAGACATAGAGAAAATAAAACAAAATGCGACGAAGCAGCTGCTAGCTATTCTGAAAGTGGAAGGATTGCAGGAAGAAGATTTTGGCTTCCAAAGGAGAGTACTTTCGAGGGGATATCATCAATATTGACCAGAATTAACTTTTGCACCTTGTCAACTTTTTGAATCTCATTCATATATTATCTTTCTATGAAATCAGAAGCTTTCAACTGAAACGTTTTTGAAGATAGAAAGATCATTCCTAACCAATCAGCAGATTATGAAACTAAAACACAAGTCAACATGAAAAATTGCTGTCAATTTTGCGAGTCAATAACAAAAACAAGTGCATTATGAAAAGTCTCTTAAATTGAAGATACTTCAGTTAAGTAGAAAACTACGTTATTTTTAAAAAGAAGAACTTTATCATTGTTAGGACGGATGAACAGGAAATTACAACTAAAGGTATGGGCAAGTTTTCAGCAAACTACTGATAAGGAAGTGCGAAACTGAATTGAATTTAAAATTGCAAGAAAAAAATGGTAACTAACAAAGGTGACATTATTTTACAATGCGTTGACGGTATTCGTTATTGTCAAAAATTTCAGTCTGTGAATTAACAAAAAATTCTAAATAAACTTTATAGCAATATTTCCGTTTTATCAAACAAATAACACAAGACAAATCTTCAATGCTATCACTGTATTTTTTCTTCAAAAAATAATGACCTGAAGTATTAGTTGTTGGAATAATGTTCTACAGAAGATTCAAAAATTTATCAAATGTTGAAATCCATGATGAGGTCACTAAAACTTTAGCATTGGTTAGCAAATTCAGTGTAGTAGTTTCAAATCATAATGTCATAAATGTATCAAATTTTTTTTAAATTTGTTGAGTTGGTTGAAAATTTTCAAAAGAAACATGAATATATATGGTTTTCAAAGGCTGATAAGGGCTGATATTCTGTATACTAACTTAAAAACTGGTATGTTTTCAACAATTGAAAATAAATGTGATGATATAGCTATCAGATGCAGAAAAAAAAGATAAATCAATGATCAATGAACAGTCCGTTTAAAAACTCAAAATGGTGTTCCAGCAAAAGCCTGTGCTCTCTCATAGTTTCACAAACCAAAAACTTGGACACTGATTATTCAGGCAGTTGGTTTTTCTCATCACAATTTATCTGAATATGTTTGAAATATTTGAAAACCAGTTCCCATAAACAATTGAACACTAGTTCGCCTGTAGACAATAATTGGCATTTCCAAGATATTCTAAAAAATATTAATGTATCTGAAACCCATTTAATATTTTCAATTGATTTTGTGTCGATGTTCATAGCATTCCACAAGATCTTGTTTTAGATTGCATCAAAGAAAAAATTAATCTGAATCATAACTTCACAAGATGAGTAGGAATAAATGGTTAATAGCCATTAGAGCTGTCTTCAATAGTACTATGTTCCCTTTTAATAACATCGTCTTGGTCTGAGAGGTATCCCAATTACAATACACATAATTTATTTTGTCATAAAATTGGTTTAATGATGGTTTGGTGGATTGATGTGTTAAATTAAGTGACGTTTAGTTCAGAAAAGAAAATGTAAGTCAATTGAAAACAACATAAGAATATAATAAATATCCTCCTTATTTAGTTGATAGCATCATTACTGAACCCATTCATCATATGTATATTACTAATAAGAAAAACAAATAGATTGATAACTATGGTGAAGTTGATTGAAAACTTACTTCAGTCTACGTTCAAGGTCTCTCTGAAGTTTAAGAAGTTCTTTTAAAAAATCTGTATCAATGTTTATTTTGTTGATGGCGATCTATATACTGGACATTAAAGGAAGAGACTTTCATTGTTGTTCTGATTTTGACTATTGTTAATAAGCACACGTACAATCAAGAGAAAAAGAGGGTTAATAAATAGAAGGTGGTGATTCACAGAATTATTTCAAATTCTAAATAATTTCTATCGTTTCCCATAGCAAATTTGTCGATGGCGATCTATGTGCCGGAAATTATAGAAATCGACTTTCAGTGCCATTACAATTTTGTATAATATTCTGTGTGAAAACATAAAAACTAGTATGGTTTCAAGAACTGAAAATAAGAATAATACAGCTAATGAATAAAAAAACAAAAGTTTATTTGATGATTAATGTGCATACCGTTTAAAAACTCATAATAATGGTGTAGCATAAGGTTATGCTCTCCCAAAGTTTCACAAACCAAATTCGACTTGGAGACTTATTTTTTCCACAGTCGATGCTTCTACTTACAATTAATCTACATATATTTTCAAACTATTTTCGAAAAGCACTAGTTTGTTTATAAAAAATAGTTGGGAACTTAAAGATATTCTAAAAAACATTAATGTATGTAAAACCCATTCAAAAGTTTCCTTAGATGTAGTGTCGATGTTTCATAGCATCCTACTAGATCTTGCCTTAGATTGAATTGAAAAGAAACTTATTTTAAATCATAATTAAAAAAAAAATCTCTTAATTACGATTCGCATAATTGATTTCATTATAAAATTGGGTTCAAAAGGTTAAGTCGAAAAATGTATTAAATTAAGTACCATTCAATTTAGGAAAGACAATTCAAGTCAATTAAAAACCACATTAGTATCTAATAATTATCCCCTCTCACTCTTTCTGTATTTAATTTTCACTTTTCCTTAATCATTAATAATCAAATACCAGCATTCTAATCCTGGGATACTTTTAAAACTGAATCTTTTATAAACCGAATAAAACAGTATTTCAGATAAAAATTGGATTTTTGCAAATTTATTAATTTATTTTGAACAGAAAAATGTCTTTTATATTATGAAGGATGGCTTTCTTACGAAATACTTGAATTTTCAACAAAATAATTGAACTTTCAACATAATAGTTGAATTTTCAACATAAAAATATAAATTTCCAACAAAGAGTGTTATAGTTGATATTCCAATGAAAAAACATCAAATTTATACAAAAAAAAATTTTCAAAACCAAAAAGACGAATTTTCAACAAATAAGGATTTTTCGCTAATGAAAGAAAATTTTACCTATATTGTTGAACCTTCATGCCAAAAGACAAATTTTCTCCGCAAAAATTGATCTTACAAACAAAAAATATGATTTCAGCAAAATATTATTTTTCAACAAGGCTGATGCATTTTTATGCAACAAATATGCAATTTTAAAGAAACAAAATTATTTTTTTTAACAGAAAAGCAAAATTTTCAACTAAAAAAGATGAATCTTAAAAAAACAGAAAAGTTACTTTTTCAGTTAAAAAATTAATTTTATTTTTAAACTTAAATTCAAATTTTGAACAAAAAAATACTTTTTTGCTAAGCAGTTACATTTTTAACCAAAGACCTAAGCCTTCATTGAAAAAAATAAGTTCTTAACAATGTCGTTTAACTTTTACCCAAGTAGTTGAATTTTCAATTTGAAAAGATTAATTTTCAACAAAAAC
>CAKNXH010001102.1:15044-93125 GCA_932178445.1 Andricus quercusramuli
ATGAAATGTATCAATATTGTAGGTCAATCGATTCGTCCCAAACCAAGGAATCATTAATATCTGTTCATCCACTTTGAATTATCTTAATGAAAAAAGTTTTACTATGAAAAAATTATTTGCAAAATATATGAAATACTACAACTTCCCTACTCTTTAACAAAATGTATTAATATTATAGGTCAATCGATTCCTCTCGAACCAAGAAATTCTTTCTATTATTGCATCATTTTGAAATTAAGTTAAAAGAAAGTTTAACTATGAGAAATCGATTGTAAAAATATGTGAATTACAATAACTTCCCTACTCTTAATTGAAATGTATTTATATTGTAGGTCAATCGATTCCTCTCGAACCAAGAAATCTTTTATATTGTTGCATAAACTTCAAATTATGCTGAATAAAAAAGTTTCAATATAAAAAATCGATTTTAAAAATTTATAAGTTACCATGACTTCCTTACTGTTTAATAAAATGTATTAATATTGTAGGTCAATTGATTTCTTTCAAACCAAGGAAGCTTTTATATCCTTGCATCAACTTTGAATTATTTTAAAGAAAAAAGTTTTACTATAAAAAATCGATTTTCAAAATATATGAATTACCATAACTTCCGCACTTTTTAATGAAACGTATTAATTTTATAGGTCAATCAATTAGTCGCGAATCATAACAACTTTTCTGTTCTTGCATCAACTTTGAATTATATTAATGAAAAAAGTTTTACTATAAAAAAACGATATTTAAAATATATAAATTATCATAACTTCCCTTTTCTTTAGAAAAAGATTAATATTATAGGTCAATCGATGTTCAAAATATTATTTAGTGCTAAAAAGATGCAATAAATATTTTTAGAAATCATTCAATTTCATATAAATTCAATATCAATTTATATATAAATGTTACCATTACAAAAAATCCTCTATGAGGATGCAAAAAGTTATTAAAGGTGACTCACCCCGCTTAAAGTCCTGCCACACGTTCGTGATTTCGCTGAGTCTACCCACCCCGATTGTTTGTCACTTGTTGTTCTTTCACATTTTCCCAGGACTGCAATCCTCGGATCTGCAACATAAAAATTATCTTCTTTATTTCACAATGAAACTTTTTCTTCCTGATCATTCAATTTATAGTTTTTTTTCTTCCAATTAAAAGTTTTTTTTTATCCCAAGTCTTTTTTTCCAACGTTTATAAATATGTTACTAACATTAGCAAATATTTATTTATGTCAATTTTTTGTTACAAATTATGACTGGTTCAATTTCTAAGCAAGTAGTTGAATTTTTAATTCGAAAGGATGAATTATCTGAATAACGGCAGAATTTTGAAAAAAAGATTATATTATAATTATTATTTTTTAATACAAAATTTGATTTTTTACCAAAAAGATTAATTGGAATATTCAAAAGAATGACAATTCTCTTATAAAATTTCCTTCATTAGGATGATTGGATTAATAGGAGAAAATTTAGAGAAATATTTATTTTTCCATTGAAACCGTCAGCTTTTTTAGCGCATTGTTATTTCTTCATCCTTCTTTGCAGTTGTAAACATGAAGTAGATGAGAATGAGAAAATTGATTGTAATTCTTGCATCACCCGTATTGTTATATTTGATTACTTTGACAATGAGAGAAAATGAAGATAATTCTTTCTGTTCTACTTCTCACATTTGTGGGGTTCCTGCCTAACGACTGTGAGTTATCTTCATTTTTTCAACTGTCACAGTGACCAAGAAATAAAAGAATATTGATTTTCATTTCCAAATTTTGAAAAAATTTCTCTCAAGCTTCTCTGGGATCCGAACCCAGGTCTTCCAGATTGCCGGTCAGGTGCTCTTACCCACGAAGCTACGGAGGGACAAGAGCAATTTCTTCACAATCCCTTCAAGTTGAATTCTGACGTCATTCCTTAGCTTGTAAGATTTATTTTCCAACATTCGAATATTTTATATTTTTGATGTCAACATGAATGACGACGGAATTCAACTTGTAGGGATCGTAAGGAAATTTCTCTCGTCTCTCCGTAGCTTAGTGGGTAAGAGCCCCAGATCGGCAATCTGGAAGACCTGGGTTCGGATCCCAGGGAAGCTTGAGAGCAATTTTTTCACAATTTAGAAATAAAAATCAATATTCAAAATATTGATTTTAGACAAGTAGAAAAAAAAATCAACATCGAATTATTTAATATTTAAAGTTTCGTCATAATAACCCTGCCACTAAATTATTATTATAGAATAAATATTTCTTGTTTCACAATTAATTTTTGCAAATGAAAAGTTTATGACTCCATTTTTAGTTGACAAGGGATTTTTATTGGTTTAAAATTCAACTATTTAGTTGAAAATTCATATTTTTCTGTAGAATATGAATTTCCTTCGTTGAAAAATCACCTTTCTCAATTTCTAAAAAAAATAACATGATTAGAAATTTAACTTTCTGGTAGAAAATTAATATTCTTGTTTCAAAATTAATTAGTTTAACTGAAAATTTCAATTTCAATATTCCGTTGATAATGTAACAATTTTGTTGAAATTTTCTCATTTTTCACTGTGAAGTCAATTATGAAACGTGATCTGAAATAAAAGAACTCAATAAGAAAATCTATTTTTGGATAACCGCAAATAATTTAATTTACCCAAAAACTTGCATTTCTAACCCAAAAGGATATATTTTTATTGAACAAGATTATCTTTCGATTAAAAAAGATGAATTTTCAACAAACTACATGAAATTTTATCTAGAAGAAATCAATTTTCAATAAAAAATATTAAATTTTTACCAAAAATGGTACAGCAGTATTTTTAGTTCAAACAATTAAATCTTAACAAAAAAAAAATGAATTCTCAACAACATTTTTTAATCCAAAAGATGATTTTTCAATCTGTGAATCTTAAAAAATATGAATTTTCGAAAAACCTAGTTCAACTTTTAAACAACTAAAAATACCTAAAATTTTAGGAGACTAATTCTGAAATTTGCCGGTATCAGAATTTAAAACGAAATGCAGATTTTCGACGATTTCGAAATGAAACTTGGATACTTTTTAATGATTTTTAAAGGCATTCAGACAATACAAAAACATTCTCAAGATTCCTGGTAAAATTAAAAATGGTTTTTAATTTAAACAATTAATATTGAGAGAATCTTTAAAATGATTTTTGAAGATTTCAAAATGTTTCCATATTTCCCAAAACAGAATCTTGAAGATTTAAAAACAGTTCATTTTATTTCTGAGAAGATTGAAAAATCATTAAAAATTCGAAAATGTTTCAAAAACATTCAATTGGAATTGTAGAGTTTTGCAGATTCCGAAAAAAATCTCGAAGCTTTTTAAAAATTTCGAAAGGTTTCAAGGCAGTACAATAAATTGCTTAAGATTTCTGAACAAATACAAAATGGTTTTTCAGTTGGAGAGAATAATTCAAAGAGAATATTTGAACAGATTTTTTAACATTTTAAAAGATTTCCAAAATATACAGAAAAGAATCTTGAAGATTTAAACACAATTTCTTTTATTTTTAACAGTTTTAGAATAATTTTTAGAAGAATTCAACTTATTTTAAAAGATATTTAGAAGGTTGAGAAGTCCTGAAAATATTGGACAATTATTTAAACTTTGGAAATATTTCAAAAACTTGTGATCAAAATGAAGATTCATGAAGATTTCGAAAATGAATATCAAAGCTTCTCAAGGATTTTCATGTATCATTTTCTGAATTTTAGGTATGATTTGAGATAGTTTTAAAGACATTTGAATTTCTAAAGACTGAATTGGCAGAAATTTAGAACTTTTCGCTAATCAAATCTGTTCAATTTGCCTAGCAATTAGTTAAGAGCGTCGTTTTCTTGAACTCTTCTATTTTTCAAGTTTTCTATATTCATAACATTTTTTTATTAAATATTAGAATTCAAATATTTGGTTTGAAAATTTTTTTCTCAGGTTAGGTATTCAGCATCATTGCTAAAGGTTGAGAATTTTTTGTTTGTTAATTCAATCAGTTGAAAATTCGTATTTTGGTAGAAAATCTATCTTTCTCTGTCTCTTTCTTCTCGGTTGATTGGTCTGCCTTCGAAGCCCCAATCCCGATCTCTTTCTCTCTCTTTCTTTCTTCTTGGTCAATTGGTCTGCCTTCGAGGCCCCAATCCCGATCTCTCTCTCTCTCTCTTTCTTCTCGGTCAATGGGTCTGCCTTCGAGGCCCCAATCCCGATCTCTTCCTCTCTCTTTCTTTCTTCTCGGTCGATTGGTCTGCCTTCGAGGCCCTAATCCCACTCTCTCTCTCTTTCTCCTTCCACTCTTTCTATCAGGCAACTCTTCTTCCTCTATGCCTGGTAGCGAACGCCGTCCTTCCCGTACCCATAGAGGTACTCGGGATCGCCGACTCCAGGCGATCAACGACCTCCCTCGCCTTCCTGCTCAGCCCGCTCCACTACCTCGACCTCCTGCACCTCCAGCTTCTCAGCCTTACTCTCCTCTAAAACATCCCATCCTACTCATCGGTTCCATCAAGACCCTCTCTCCTCGTTCCCGGATTCGGTTCATTCGCATCCCTTCCGCTCCTTCTCATCCTCCTCGTCGTCGGGCCGCTTGGATTTCTCGAAGCGTTACGACGACCTGGAGCCTTTCCGGCCACGAGCCATCCCGATAACCCCTAAGAAGAACGACTCCCCTTACGACTTCTTTGGTTCCCGTAACACGTGAGGGGCCCTTGCCACCCACTCCTGGCAAATGGTTCCGCCACGCCACGCACGTCCCTTCCAAACCCGCTACCCCTTCCTCTCCTACTGATTCCTCTGCCGACGTGCTCATCTTGTACGCCGACGACTTCCTTTGTTCTCCTCCTTCCCCTCCCTCCAAGCGGCCGAGGTTATCCAAGCCCTCTCCTCCTCGCCGCAACCGGAGGTGCTTTAACGGGGACTTAGGGACACCAGCTCGAATCCCCCTGCAAGCTAGGCTCTTCAAGGGGTGTTTTTAATTTCCCTAGCTTCTCGTGGGACAATTAATGAAACATGAAAAACAAAACAAAAACAATGAGGGTCCTGTTCCGGAACCCTCTTCTAACCCACCGCTGCTGGTGGCAGGCTCCTTAGGGGGCAGTTTACCACGAGCGGTGCGAACTTCTGCATCCCTTGCGAATCTGGCCGCCCTTCATTGTGCTGGAACACTACTAGAAGAAAACTCTGCTGGCAGACACATTATGAGCTGTTCGGACAGCCAAGCTACACTAACTGCAATAGGGAAACCGAACATAACATCAGAACTGGTTTGGGAATGCAAAAAGGCATTAAACCAACTTGCAGAATGGAACAATGTTGCTCTCGTGTGGGTCCCTGTCACACAGGGATCAAGGGCAACGAAAAGGCGGACCAGTTGGCAAAATGCGGCGCAGCGAGTGAATTTATAGGACCGGAACCGGTCCTGGGAATAGCGTCTTGATGTGTTTGGATGGCCGTTGAAAGCTGGATCGAAACAAAACACCGGGAATACTGGGAACAATTCCGGGGTTGCCGTCAGGCGAATTCCATCCTGGGTTTTACCTATAGGTTGGACAGAGCCAGGGAAATCTTCGGTTCACCCATGAAAGATATAAGGACAGTAGTGCGGATCCTAACTGAGCAAAACCACTTGAACTACCATATGCACCAAATGGGGTATAACCCCACGACAGAGTGCAGGAAATGCGGCAGGGATGACTAAACATTCCTGCTTGTATTATGCCAGTGCCCAGCATTAGATAAGCTCAGGCAACAGACCCACGGGGCTCATTTTATGGAAACAGAGCAAATTACAATGCGATCAGTCGTCGACATACTCGGCTTCGTCAAGAGGTCTGGGTTCGACTGCTGAGAGTGAATAGGTAAGGGTGTGGCGCGATAGGCTTTATAGCTTGAGCGCCCGGGGAGCTATCCCTGGGCTTCCCACCCGTTTTGAAACTAACTATAGATTGAATTTTAATTTTGTTTTGAAAATTCGATATTCAAATTTAGAATCATAATTCTTCAAGGAAATTTCTCTTACTAAAATGAATAAGAATAATAGAGGAAAAATTACAGCAATATTTATTTTCTACAGTCTTCTGGAATTTCTACGAACTCTCTTGAAATTTCTGATGATGTCTTACATTATTTACGCGAGCGGTATTACGTGGACCTTGATAAAACTACATCTTGGCTGAACAAAATTCTTATTCTGTAGATAAAAACATTCTACGAAATATTGCATTATTACAAATCGTTCCATTAGACTCGTTTCAAATAAACTTCATTTGTATGTCAAACTTTAAAGAAGACAAACAGTTTTAGAATGTATTGTCAAATGAAAAATATGGAAATTTTCCATATCGTTACACACGAATTCTATTCGATAACGATCGTGGTATTTAAGAATTAAATTTGATGAACGAATTCTAAATATGTCCTAAAAAGCTGGACTAGCAACGAACTTTGATCAAATCGTGGGTATCGAGATTTTGTGTTGAAGAAGAAAATTGATTTTATGAATTGAAGTGATTTTTCGAATATTTTCAAATTTATTTTTTTAATCTTTTTCACCAAATTTGGATATAATAGTTTATGAAAAACTTGAATGTTGGGTCTTCCTACGTGTTCATGGAAATCATTTTCTATTTCACATCCTTTGATCATATGTAAAACTTTTCGTCTCATTTACGAAAGAGTCGAAATTTCAATTCAATTTTAATTATTATTGAATTATTTTATTCCTCGAACAATTCTTTTCTATCGGATTATTTACTCTCCTCACTACTATGAAACAAAAAACGAAACGAATAGAAATCTTAGGAATAAATTGCGCAACGAAATAGCTGCTGTTAATTAAAATTCGTTAAGAGTTGAACAAACATTTTCGTCGAAACTAAAAACGAGATGTAAATAAAAAGAGATTGGATCGATTATGCGGGTAAATAATTCGAATTTTATCATTTTTCAGGCCGATCACGTGTAAATATGTTATCGCGGTAGATGTGACAATGTGACATAGCCTATTCACAAATTTGACAAAACTGCCTTCTACTCGTATGAATAAGGTTGAAAATTGTACATAATTGCCTTTTTTTATTAAACTTTTCTGTTTATTACATTTCCCATTTCCATAAAATTTTAAAATTGAAATGCATTCCACAGCCCTAAGAAACTTAACATGTTTTGAATAATAAACAAATTTTTGCTATTCCAAATCAGAATTATAATTCTTCTCCAAAATGTCCTCCTTTCAATCAGAAGCATAATTTTTTTCTTTTCATTCCTTATTTCATACCTAAATTATAATTTTCTTTCAAAAATTCCCTGTTCCAAATTACAATTATAATTATTCTCGAAAGTTTTCTCTTCCAATTCAGAATTATAGTTGATTTGGAAAATTCCCCGTACCAAGTCAGAATTATGCACACACAAAAAACCACTTTTCTGTTCTACAGATGCGACACATATATTCCCATGTATTTTGACCCGCTGAGCATGAATCCGTGGTCCGTTTGACCACAGCTCATCTGGGTCAAGGGCATTTGAAGGTCAAATGGACAGAAAAGTATTTTGTGTGAAGATAACTACTATAATTTATGTTTTTTGGGTCGCTGAATCCGAATCCGGGGTCCATTTGAACTCAGCGAGTCGAAGTCAAGGCCATTTCAAGGTCAATTTCGTTCATTTCTCTAAAAACAAATTTCTGACTGCAGATTATGAAAGAACGGAAGATTTCACGTCCAGATATGTATGTTTTCATATTTTTATGACGACCTCTAAGGTCATGTTAAGGTCATTTCATTTAAATATATAGATGATTTATATGGGTAAATGGTAAATGGGCTATATTGGACTAGACTACCATACTAATATGTTGTGGGGGTCGCTAAGTCTGAATCCGAGGCCCATTTGACCCCAGGGCGTCAAGGTCAAGGTCAGATCAAGGTCATATCAAAGTTAGATCTGGAGAAAAATGTGTCACTGTTCCAAAATTTGACTTTCATATGTTTTAAGGGTAGCTGAATTCGAATCTGAATCTACTCTAACCCAACGAATCAGGACTAAACGAGAGTTACGGTATGGCATTTTGGAATAGCGTTTATTCTTTATTTCGCCTATAACGTTCTCTTTTATTGTCAAAGGATCTATGCAGTGGATTTCTAGTTCTCTTCGAACTATCACCATCTTCATCGCCAGGTACTTGATCTCTCTTTAGCAGCCAGCACTAGCCAGCACGTCCCATTTTCCTTGCCATCGAAGTTCAGCGTCTTTTAGATCTTGATGGAAACGCTCCCCTTGCTCTTCGCTGTAATCACCTAAGTTCTCAGGGAAATAGCTAATATGAGAGTCCATGAAATGAAGTTTGAGATTCATCAAACATCCCAAGCGTCGATAGTTCCTCACCATATTTGCTACGATTGCTTTGTAGTCATTACTTCTGTAATTTCCTAAGAAGTTTTGAGCAACATCTCGAAAACTGAGCCGAACAGCTTTTTCTAAGCCTGTCATTTTCTTGATGAAATTTTCATCGTAAAACATTTTACGGATCTGAGGTCCATCAAATACTCCTTCTTTCAATTTAGCATCACTTAATCGAGGAAATTCATTTGTCAAGTACTGAAAACATGTTCCTTCTTTATTCAAAACTTTGACGAATTGTTTCATAAGTCCAAGTTTAATGTGCAGAGGATGGAGCAATACTTTTGATGGATCAATTAGAGGTTGTTGAAGTACATTATGATTTCCAGGTTCAAGTTGTTCTCTTATTGGCCAAACCTTCTTCTTGTAATGATTCGTGCGATCCCTGCTATCCCACAAACACAAAAAGCAGGGATACTTTGTATATCCTGATTGTTGACCAAGGAGAATGGTTATGATTTTCAAATCACCACAAACTTGCCACTTATGTTTGTCATATTCAATTTTCTCCAATACATATTGGACGTTTTCGTAACTTTCTGTTAATTTTGTTGAATACGCTATTGGTAGACTTGCGTACTCATTTCCATTGTTAAGCAGCACTGCCTTAAGACTTTGTTTTGACGAGTCTATAAACAATCTCCATTCTTCTGGAACGTAAACATCCTTTTTTAGTTCATTCATCAAACCGTTAACGTCTCTGCAATATACCAACATACCTTCTTCATCTTCATTGAAGTACTGACGGAACTTCCTTTCTCGATTCCTGTAGAAAGATGACTTCGTCCCCTGTTCTACCATTCAACGGCTCTTCAACTCAGCTGCCATATATTCAGAAGCATCTTTAGAAAGACCCGTGCTCCTGATGAAATCGATCAAACTATCTTGGCTGAATAGTCTTATAGATTCATTTTTTTGCTTTCTCCGCAATTTTGGCACATATTCTTCATTTTCATGGTCTTCGTATGAGCAATCATCAGATTCTTCTTCACCGTCTAACATAACCTCTCTATCTGTCTCTTTATTTGTCGAAGCTTCATTTATCATTGAGCTCGTATCCATATTTTCGATAGCAGACTCTGGATTAGACTTTGCAGTTATGACAGAAGACACTATTGCATAAGATATTCTTGATTTGTTTTTAACGTTGAATCCTTTAACTTTTGTGTTGCAAAAATAACAGTCTTTTTCTGATTGAGGTATTGACCATATTACCGGTCAGGAGTATTTTAACATTTTATTGTTTTTCACTTTATTCCAACGTAAAAGCATAGTGTAACAAGCACTGCAAATGCTATCTGGAGCAAATGTTTCATTTTGAAGGGAAATTTCTCTTTTATAACATTGACGATATATGTCTCTACATTGCTCATTCATTGACCTACGGCAAGTGATGACTTCATACTTTCCACAAACGTAGCAAAAAACATTTTTATCGCTGTTGCAGTCATGGCTGGTAAAAACATGATTACTTGTTGTAGCTTTATATTCTTCATCAGTTGAATCGCCAACCAATAAAGGGTGGCGAGAGCTGGATGACGACGATTCCGGGCCCCTTTCCTCACCCTGACCAATCGCCGATACTGGGCGTCTAATACCCTACATCGTACTTTCTCTCGTGCCAGCCATGACGGCACAATGCCTTCACCACAGGGCTTAGCCGAAAAATGAAAAGCAAGAAAAAAATCCGTTTTCCGCCGTCACCACGTGGAGCACAGAAAAAACTTCAGGTAAATGGTGTTGCAGGTAACTTCGTACAGAAACTGACTTTTGTTCTCATAGAAGTTGTCACCACCGTCTTTAAAATTTGAAGCCACTAGCTTTGATCCCTCAAGTGAAGTTAGCTGATCGTTGGTGTAACAGGCAAATCGGATAAGGGCGGCTTCATAAAAGCTCACTTGCCGAATCGTTAGAGCTGTCAAAAGTTCCTTACAAGCATGGGTAAAAGCAGAAAAATATCGAGACGCCAGGGAAAGTTTACCCACATGTAGAAGTCAAATGTTGGATCGGTAACACATTTTTCTTTCGATCTATCTTTGATATGACCTTGATATGACCTTCACCTTGGCACCGTGGGGTCAAGCGGGCCTCGGATTCAGACTTAGCGACCCCCATAATATATTAGTATGGCAGTCTAGTCCCATGTAGCCCATTTACCATTTACCCATATGAATCATCTATATATTTAAATAAAATGACCTTAACAGGTCGTCACAAAAAAAAATAACATACATATCTGGACGTAAAATCTTCCGTTCTTTCAGAATTTGCAGTCAGAAATTTGTTTTTAGTGGAATGAACGGAATTGACCTTGAAATGACCTTGACCTTGACTCGCTGAGTCCAAATGGACCCCGGATTCGGATTCAGCGACCCAAAAAACATAAATTATGGTAGTTATCTTCACACAAAATACTTTTCTGTCCATTTGACCTTCAAATGCCCTTGACCCAGATGTGCTGGGGTCAAACGGACCACGGATTCGTGCTCAGCGGGTCAGAATACATGGGAATATATGTGTCGCATCTGTAGAACAGAAAAGTGTTTTTTTTTTGTGTGCCGGTGTAATGAATTATTTTAACCCCTGAATGATTCTTTATCATCGGAATCAATAATTAAATAATAATAAATAATTCACTTTTCCGAACACTATTAAACAAAAATGAAATGGATGGGAATCTTGAGAATAAATTATGCAACGAAATAGCTGCTGTCAATTAGAATTCGTTGAAAATTAAGCAAACATTTTAGTCAAACCTACATATGAGGCATGAATAAAACAAGGTAAATAGATTATGCGTGTAAATAATTCGCGTTTCATCATTTTTCCGAAAGATCACGTGTAAATACGTTATCTTGGTGGATATTACGTTGTCTATTCACAAGTGTGACAAAACTGCCTTCTGCTTATTTCAATAAGGCTGAAAATTTTAGACAATCGTCTTTTTCTATGAAAATTTTCTGTTTATTAAAATTTTCATTTTCGTACAATTTAAAAATTAAAATCTATTCTACAGCCCTAAGAAACTTAAGATGTTTTGACTAATTGTATGAAACTAAAAAAATAAAAAATTGAAACGGCACCGACTTGTCTGGAAAATTTTAATTTAATATTTTCTAAACAAAATATCTGACAAACATTTCTCTTCTGATTTTTCTCTATTTTGTTAATTTCCAGCTTTGTCAATTTTGATTGTGGATTTCGAAACAATAGATCAATTTTGTTCTCCTCACACTCACTCCCTTTATTAGTATAGAAACCACCAGATTTTTTAGGGCACAGTGATTTCTTCATCCTTGTTTGCAACTTGAAACATAAAGTGGAAGAAAACAAGGAAATTGATTTTAATTCTTCTTTTCACACGTATTGTTATCTTTGATTATTTTGAAGCCGTCAATGATATCAAACCTAGCAAATAGAAAAAATGTCGAGGTGTGGGATCCACAATCTTTCTCCTTCCACACTTTTTGTTTTGAAAAATAAATGAAACGCGCCATTCGGAAGTCATAAAAGTTAGTATAAATAATCGTCCAAATTCTTCTATAATCAGTTCACTCTTTTCTTCCTTGGTCATCGTGGCACTAAAAAAAATGAAGAACATTCCTTCTGTTTTACTTCTCACGTTGGTGGGGTTTCTGCCTAACGATTGTAAGTATGACATCATATTATAATTATTAATAATTATAAAAAATAATTCATATATATGTGGGTGTATGACTGTGTGCGTTCTTTAATATGTTTTCTTGATTGCTAATATCCATACGAGATTTAATTCGGTACTTCTAAAATAATATTTGACGTCTTAGCATAAAAACCGCGCTACTGATTAGAACATTTTTTATTTGAAATTGACCTATTGTGACAGCTTCAAGATTATGATTTATTTCCGAATAAAACATTCAAAATTGTAATGAAGGTTCAAACCTTCACAAATTCAATCAATCCGAAATCAAAGCCTCAAAAATGACAAAATTGGGAAGCAAGTGTCGAATTATACTTAGTAGAGATATTAACGATTTTCTGAGGACGACATACCACGTCCGACTGTTTTTTCTCAAGAATTTAGGATGCTTAAGAATTTCGTACTTTGTCTTTAACTTGTATCATAACCTAGGGAAAATGCATTTAAAAAATCTTGAATTCACGAATGTTCTCCCTGATTAACCCATTTAGATTTTTGTTTAAATCAAGACTGATTGAATACCCAACAAGTTTTTGGGGGCAAATTATAAAAAAAATATTTATTGCTTCCTCACGGAGCGCGGTTTGTAATGACCTAAATTTTCAAATCTACTGTTTTGAAATATTTCGATATGTCTCCATCCCAGGAACTCGAAAATGCGTTTTAAAAAAATTTTGGTCCTTCCATTTGGAAAAGTGAAAGAGCAATGGTCCTAAAATTTGAACGGCTTGGAGCTCTTATCCATCTCCAGGTCTGATACGATTTCAAGCTTGATCTTTCAATTTTTTTTCAATAAATCCAAGACAAATTTTCGAAGATTGCGTTCTTTTAGTTTTTGATTTTTCCTGCAACTTTCCTAGGCGCTATCACGAGTTGAAGTCGAGGTACAAAATTCGAGAAATTTTCGATTGATCAAAATTGTTGTATATACAAGTTTACTTGTGTATATAAACTTGCTGAATGTCAATTTTTTCCTTACAAAATTAGGTGATGCCATGTTGAACATGGAGAACTTTATTAAGGGTGAGATTAGAGTGCACACCGAGCGTAACATATTTGGTGGTCGATTCATGGATCTTCTCGGCGAGAAACCCTCTTGGATGGAAGCCACACCACCAACTGACTTCATAAGCTATGAAGCTTTTGTGCAATACCATGTCGGCGATACACTTTTTGCTAATCCAATAGAATGTTACACACCACATGCAAGTCCTGATCGGAATCACAGACCACGATCAGTTGACATAGATCTATATAATGTGAAATATAATTCCGAAGGAGGTTGGCAAACCTATAATCCGGCTAACCCACCAACTGACCCAGCTGGAAAAGGAAACACCCGTCTGTATCTAACAATACCACACTCTAGGGAGGTTATATACATCATCATAAAACCAGGACCGATACCAAACGAATTTCAAAAAAACTTAGAATACCTCAAGCAATATGATGCCTCCAAGAGACTTCGAAGCTCCATGAATCCTAATGCCGCCGGAACTTCGAACTCAAATTCTCTGGAGCACATACTACGTACTTTTCGTTCGCGGAAATAATTTTTTTTTTTTAATTTGGCTGGCCGCGCTACGGCCACTTTGGAAATTGTCAAATGGCCCGAGCGCAGAAAAGGTTTTTCTGACGGCTCTGAGTGGATATCCTAAAGTGATATCGCGAATGTAAAAATCTTGATATTCTTGGGATGTTCTAACATTTTTGTAATAATCTCTTATATTATTGTATTCTATTATATTCTATATTATTCTATTATTATTCACTGTCATATTTTATAATTTATGTATAAATAATTAAATAAATTGATTCAGCATGCAACATTGATAGAGTTTTTTTCCCTGAGATTTTGTGCAAACTGTAGTTGAGGCTTTCTCTGATTTTACACCTAAAATTCACCCCTTATTAAAAATAAGAGTATTTTGTTCGAATTTTCTCATTTCCCACAATTTTATTCAAAATCAGTTTTTTTCTTTGTACATTATTTTCTTTATCTGGAAATATATTTATGCTACTTTTTGTGTGAAATTGATCTCTTTAGATAAAAGTTGATATATTTTGTTCAAAATTGGTCTTTTTGGTAGAAAATTAACGTTTGAAGTTGAAATTCATCCTTTTTCTTCAAAGTTCTGTCCTGTTTTCTGTTGAAAACTAATTTCTCCTGAAAAGTGAAGCCGCCTAAAATTCTACAAAAATGCAAGAAAGAGGGCGATTCTTCACGAAAATAGAGTAATGATGTAGGAATAAATATATTAAATTTCGTGCTTTTTTACCAAATTATTGAGTCTTCAACCAAAAAAGGAAAATTTAGATCCAAGCACTAATATTTTTACTCTAAATAATTAAGTCTTAACGATTAAACTATTTGTTTTAACAAAATAGTTACATTTTCAAAAAAAAAAAAAGGAATTTTCAACTGAAATCATGAATCTTGAAAAAAATTAATTTTCAATAAAATTTCTTAATTCAGAAGATGATTTTTCAACCGAAGATTAATTCGCTAAAGAATGGAATAGTAAAATAGATAACCAATATTTCAACCTAGTAGTTCTATTATCAACTAAGAAAGATCTATTTTGAACCGAACTAACAATTTTTATCAAGAGAGGGTGAGAAAAAAAGCTATAGAATACAAATAAACTACTTTAGATACTCAAGTTCGTCATTGTTCAAAGCAAATCGTTTTCAAGAAGTTTTCTAAATAATTGCAATTTTCTATAGAAAATTGGTGAAAGTTGAAACCAAAATAAATTTTGAAAATCGAAACCAGAACTTTGTGGGAAAATATCGCATGAAGATCCTAAATAGGTATGATTTATTTCGAGTTCATGGAGCCAACTATTTGTAAACCTAATATTTCAACGCAAATATATGTTACGAATAATTCCTCATTTCAGTCTATTGTTTAGAATTCGTCAAAGAATGAAAATCAATCATAAATTTTGAGGTACGTGACTCTAAGATACTTTTCGTTCGAAAACTTGGTCAAAACTTAATTGTTATCTCTGGAAATTCATCCTGTCAGTTGGAAACTCATTTCGATAGTTAAAAATTCCATTCTTTTTGCATTGAAATTAAATGTTGCAAATGAAATGCTTATCATTTCATTTTCGGTTGAGAGTAAATTTTTATTGGTTGAAAATTCGACTATCTAGTTGAAAATTCTTTTTTTGTGTGTGTAGAATATGAATTTTCTTGGTTGAAAATTTACCTAGTTTAGTTAAAAAATCAATAACATGATTCAACGTTAATTATTTCAACTGAAAATTCAACTTTTTAATTTGTGGTCAAAAATGTAACTATTTTTTGAGAAATGTTCTCATTCTTTACTGAAAACGTAATTATGGAACGTGAACAATTCTGTTAGAAAATTCATTTATTTGGTTAAAAATTTAACTATTTTATTTTAAATCAGTTTTTTTCCTTACCAATTAATTTTTCAACTGGATACCTAATTATGCCTTTAAACTCATTCAGGGTTTTTTCTTCCTTTTAAGAAGAGAGTCGTAATTTTCATTCAGTCTCAATTAACAAGGAGGTATTATTGTATTGCCTGTATGTATAGTCACCCTGAATAGTAACCCTTCCTTCTCGAAATATCGCGAAAAAACGTAAAATGAACGTTAAATAGAAGTTTAGGCTATGGCTGAGTTACGTTTTAAAAATATTTATTCCTAAAATAAAATGTGAGACATAAGTCAAAACTTCCATTCAATTTTAATTAACAATTGATTATTCTATTACCTGAACGATTCCTTTCTATCTGCAATATTTTTAGGGAAACTTTTCTCGTAAGTAAGTAGTACAATTATTTCGAAATATTCATATTACAAATTGAAACTAAATTAATATTATTTTAATTGAATTTAAATTTCCTGAATAATATTTGTTGTTCCCGCCTGTATTCAAAGGCAACACGGGTTCCAATGTGTGTCGCCACCTTCTGTGTCTTCATGGACTTTGTCTATATACATGTGTGAGTAAATCGACAGACAAAGCGATTTCAAGAGCTCGGTCATCATAATGTAATTATTGTTCTCTAAGTGCAGTTGTTCAATAAAACACATTATTTCCAACAGGCTATGGGGCCCAGAACCCTAACTGCGCTAATTTTGTGTTTGCGAAAGTCTTAAATAGACTGAAAACTGAAGTGAAGTTACGGACGCTCAAATCTAACCTAAAAAAACGAGTTTCGTGTTTTTTCCGAGGCGTGGTTGTCTTCCCCGTTGAAAAAACAAAACTAACCTCAAAAACGAAAATTTCGTGTTTTGTCTAGGTGTGGATGCGCGTTCGTGTTTTAAATAATAACCTCAAAAACTGAAGTGTCGTGTTTTGTCGAGGCGAGTCTCTGAAGTTAACCTTAAAAAAAAATGTTCCTTGTTATGTGAGGTTTATACCTTTTTTTCAAATAGGAAAAAATCGCTGAACTCAGTGTATAAACAAAACAAAAACTGAAAAATCATGTCGGGTCACACAGTGCACATTGAAAAATTGGGGAAAGAAAATTTCGATACATGGAAGCTATCCTGATTACAAATGATTTTTGGTCGTACGTAAACGGAACTAAAACTAGACCAGAAGAAGATGCAGCTAATGCAAATGCAGTGGCAGCTTGGGATAAAGCTGATCAGAAGGCTAGAGCAGACATAATCCTATCTATGAGTCCATCAGAGTTATGTCATATAAAGCACTGCGGAACATCAAACGAAGTGTGGAGAAAGCTCAAGGAAGTTTATCACTCGAGAAGACCAGCTCGCAAAGCAACTCTATTAAAACAACCATTATTTACAAAAATGCGGGATGGTGAAAATATGATGGTGCATCTGAACAATTTCTTTGGCACGGTGGATAAATTAGGTGAAATGGAGATTTTAATAGCTGAAGATCGTCTCGCCATATTATTACTCTACAGCATTCCTGACAGCTACGAAAATTTCCGTTGTGCCATAGAAGCGAGGGATGATCTGCCTACGCCTGAGGCTCTGAAAATTAAACTTCACGAAGAGTACAACGCTAGAAAAGAAAAGGAAATATAAAAAGAACAGCATTCCCAGGGTGCATTTTATGCAAAATCGGCTGGATATAGGAATAAGCCGCAACAATACAAAAATGATTCGCAGAAGAAAACCGGCGAACCAAGTGACAAGTCTAATAATCGGAATGGGTCAAATTCACAGAAAAAACCCTACAAGTGCAATTTTTGTCACAAGCTAGGACATAAAGCAGCGGACTGCTGGAAGAAAGAAAATAAGAAGCAGAGTACTTCAAATGTAGAAGAAGCGTTCGCAGCTGTTGTGATTTCGGAGCCGGAATCAATCAAGGGAGAAACTTCGCGATTCAAAGAATGTGATCGTCTCAAGAATGTAGTGAATTCTGTAGCTGTCGAAAAAAGAGCCTCAATAGCAATTGCTATGAATGCTGAGCCAACGTCAAACAATGATTGGTGTTTAGATAGCGGAGGGACGTCACATATGTGTCACGATAGGAGTAAGTTTACAGATTTTCATCCTGTGGCAAATTTAAAGGTACGTTTAGCAGTAGATGCAACGACTCAAATTATCGGAAAGGGTACTGTTTATCTTACTTTGCCAAACAGCCGTAACCAAAAAACCATAAGACTGGACAATACTCTTTGTGTACCGTATATAAAAACTAACCTCCTATCTGTTTCGCAAACAACTGCAAAAGGGTACGATGTCAATTTCAAGGACACCCACGCAGTCGTGTTGAATCGAGACGCTCAGTCTGTTCTGAAGGCCAAGAGAAGAGGTGATCTTTACTACGTTGAGTCAACAGTCGAATCCACAGCTGCAGCAAGTTCTAAAGCAAGCGAATTGGAAGAATGGCATAACAGATATGACCACCTCAACGAGAAAGATTTGAAAAAACTAATTTCGAAGAGTATGGTAAGTGGTATGTCGCTTGAGTCTTTTGAAAAGATGCCTTTTTGTGAAATCTGCGTCTTAGGAAAACAAAGTGCAGCACCATTTCCTAAAGTATCGCTGACAAAAAGCGAAAAATTGCTTGAGCTCGTCCATTCAGATGTTTGCGGACCGATGACGACACGATCAATTGGTGGTGCAATATCCTTTGCGACTTTTATTGATGACAAGTCTAGGTATGTAGAAGTTTTTTTTCTAAAAGCCAAAAGCGAAGTCAAGGAAGCTTTTCTGAAATTTAAAGCTTTGACAGAAAACCAGACTGAAAGCAAAATAAAAATTTTGAGAACGGATAACGGACTCGAATATTTTGGAGCCGAGTTCGACAAAGAAATTGAACAAGCTGGTATTAAAAGAGAAAGAACGGTTGCGTATACCCCTCAGCAGAACGGAACAGCGGAGCGTATGAACCGGACACTTGTCGAAATGGCAAGATGTTTATTGCTCAAAGCCAATTTACCACCAACTTTCTGGGCTGAGGCTATCGCAACGGCAGGTTACTTAAAAAATCGATGTCCATCGAGAAGTTTAGATGACATTACGCCGTTCGAAGCAAGATTCGGTCGTAAACCAGATGTTTCAAATCTGATAATTTTTGGCTGTCCGTCTTATACTCTCATCAAAGAAACAGGAAACAGCAAAATTGGACCGAAGTCAAAACCAGGTATCTTCGTAGGTTATCCGGATGAGTCAAAGGCCTATCGAATATGGGATCCTGAGTCGAGAAAGATCATCAGAAGTAGAGATGTGGTTTTCAATAAAGAATCAAAGGGGTTCCCGGATGCAGGAAAACAAGAAGAATTCCTGGAGTTCGAAATCTATTTTCGCCACCCTGAAACTGAAGATGTCAGTGCAGAAATGGAAGCTGAAAATCAAAATGAGAGCAGTGAAGGCGAGACTGAATCAGAACCAGGAAATCAAATCGAGTTAGAAGGCAACACTTCCGAAGAATCTAAAGAACCTTCTCAACAACTTAATGACGAAATTCAGTCTACTCCGATCAAGAGGGGGCCTGGACGTCCCAAGACAATAAAAACAGGTAAACCAGGAAGGCCAAAGAAATTGTACAACACAGGACAATTTGATTATGAAGCAAATTTGGCATGCGATGAAATCACCGATCCAACAGTTGAAGAGGCAATGGCTGGAACCCTATGCCAGGGAATGGATGGAAGCAATGGAATGCGAATTCAACGCCCTTCAACGAAGCAAGGCCTGGATTTTAGTGAAACGACTTACAAACAAGAAAGTTATTGGTTGTAGATGGGTTTTAAGAACCAAATTCAATGCAGACGGATACGTGGAACGGAGGAAAGCTCGATTGGTAGCGAAAGGCTTCTCTCAACGGCCAGGAGTGGACTTTCAAGAGACTTTCGCGCCAGTCGCCAGACTTAGTTCAATACGAATCCTCGTAGCACTGGCTGCAGAATTAGGACTTATACTATATCAGCTAGACGTCGTGATGGCATATATCAACGGTGACCTTGACGAGGAGATATTCATGGAGCAAGCTGAAGGATTCATCACCCCGGGAAACGAGGAAATGGTTTACTCGTTGGAAAAATCTTTATATGGACAGAAACAGGCCGGAAGGCAGTGGTTCAAGAAACTAGACCAAGAATTACGAGAATTTGGATTAAAGCCTCTAAATGGCGACAAGTGCGTTTATTTCAAGAAATCAGAAGACACTTACATCATCGTTGTCGTGTACGTAGATGATCTCATCGTCGGAACAAATAATGCAGAAATAATAATGAAACAAATAATGCAAAACTTGAAACTGAAAAAGGATTTGGCAAGTAGGTTTCAAATGAAATATCTTGGATCTTTGCATTATTGCTTGGGTATTGAGTTCCAACAAGATCCATCAACGAAATCTGTCAAAATGTATCAGCGGAAATACATTGAAAAGGCCCTCGCAGACTACGGAATGGCAGAATCAAAACCGATGTCAACTCCTCTCGATGGCAACAGCAAGCTGAGTAAGAAGATGGGACCGACAACTGAAGAAGAAGTCACCGAGATGAGCAACGCACCTTATCAATCGCTCGTTGGAACGCTGATGTATTTAGCAGTGTCATCGCGTCCCGACATCGCTTACACAGTCAGCGTACTAAGCCAATTCAATGTCAACCCTGGCAAGGCGCACTGGGCCGCAGCAAAACGGGTGTTACGATACCTACGAAGTACAAGTGACCATGGCTTAATTTTCCAGAGGACTAATAGTAATTTAGTCGGATTCGTCGATGCAGACTGGGCCGGAGACATTGACGACAGAATATCCTACACCGGATACATTTTTAAACTGGCTGGAGCCGCAGTTACATGGGAAGCCAGGAAGCAGAAAACTGTCGCCCTATCGAGTACTGAAGCCGAGTATATGGCTCTCAGCGAAGCAGATAAGGAGACCATTTATCTGCGAAATCTTTTGAAGGAGATTGGATTTCTCGAGTGCAAAGCTGAACCAACGATTGTCTATTGTGATAATCAGGGAGCGCAAAAGTTGATGCGGAATCCCATTCATCACTCACGCACCAAGCATATAGACATCAGACACCACTTTGTGAGGGAAGTTTTTCAACGTGGAGAACTGGACATCAAGTACCTGCCCACCGACCAGATGATCGCCGACGTTCTTACCAAAGTCCTATTTGGGCCAAATCATCGAAAGTGCATAAGTGGACTAGGGGTGTTAAAAGTTGTAAATTAACCCGCGTTGAGAGGGGGTGTTATTCCCGCCTGTATTCAAAGGCAACACGGGTTCCAATGTGTGTCGCCACCTTCTGTGTCTTCATGGACTTTGTATATATACATGTGTGAGTAAATCGACAGACAAAACGATTTTAAGAGCTCGGTCATTATAATTTAATTATTGTTCTCTAAGTGCAGTTGTTCAATAAAACACATTATTTCCAACAATATTAAATGAAAAACATAACGAAATTAAAACTCATTGAAAATTAAAAAAATGTTTTCCGCAAAACTGGACACGAGGTGTTGATAAGGCAAGGTAAAATCGAATAGGTGTGTACATAATTCAATTTCATCATTTTTATGAAAAAAAAACCGAGAAATACCTTGTTTAAGGTGACATAGTCTATTTACTAAAATTGGAATAAGCTTCCAGTTGTTTCAGTAAAGCCGAAAATTTTACACAATCGCCTTCCTTTATCAAACATATCTGTGTATCACTATTTGCATTTTTGTAAAAAATTTGAACTATTTCATATTATGAAGCACTAGAAACGTTAATACAACTTTACAAATTAAAGATTTTTATTATGTTCTCTTCAAAATATGTGAGGTCCAAAATAAATTTCGAAAAATAAAATTGTCCTATGTATATTTGAACTCTTATTTTAAATTGAGGAGAATAACATTTTAATTATATTTATTTTTATATTTATTTTGTCAAATTCTCTGTACCAATTGAAAATCATAAATCTATATGAATTTTTAGTTGAATATAAAAAAAATCTCATATCATCACGCTTGAATTTTATTCGATGAGAATTACGATCAATTATATCAATTAAATTTATCAATCACATTCAATAAATAGGTTTAATTTCTTCCTAAAAGGCTGGTCTATCCAGAACCATTTTTCAAATTATGGAATCTTTTTACGCAAATTGAAACACTGATTATATCTAAAGCTTTTCCTTTAATGTACAAAGAAGTCGAAATTTTCATTCAATTTTGATTAACAATGGATTATTTTATTCCCTGAACGATTCATGGCTATCTGATCATTTACTTTCCTAAATACTATCAAATAAAAACGAAACGCATATAAATCTTAAAAATAAATTACGCAGCAAAATAGCTGCTGTTAATTAAAATTCGTTAGAAATTAAACAAACTTTTTCGTCGAACCTAGACACGAGGCGTAAATGAAACGAGGTAGAGTAGATTATGCGTGTAAATAGTTCCCATTTCATCATTTTTCAGGAAGATCACGTGTAAATACCTTATCTTGGTGGATGTCAACTTGGCTCTCCTCCCACTCACTCCTTTTAGTAGCATAGAAACCGCCAGCAAAGTGATTTTTTCATCCTTGTTTGTAGTTTAAAACATGAGGTAGACGAAAATGAGGAAATTGATTTTAGTTCTTGTTTTTACACTTGTTGTTATCTTACTTGTTGTTCCAAAAGCGCTAGGTACATTAAACCTAGCAAATAGAGAAAATGTGGAGGTGTCACATCCGCAATCTTTCTCCTTCCACTCTATTCGTTCCGAAGATTAAATAAAATGCGCCAATCAGATTTCGGCAAAGTTAGTTTAAATAGTCGTCGAAATTCTTCAGTAAGCAGTTCACTCTTCTCTTTCTCGGTCAGCGTGACAGTCAGCAAGAATGAAGAAAATTCCTCCTGTCCTACTCCTCATGTTGGTGGGGTTTCTGCCTAACGATTGTAAGTGTAATATAATAATCAATATCCAATTAGAGTTTTTCATTGAAAAAAATTCCTAACGTTCCTACAAGATTTAATTCGGTACTTCTGAACTGATACGGAAAGTCTTGGCATAATAACCGTGCTACTGATTAAAATGTTTTTAATTTTAATTCGACTTGTTTTAAAAGCCTTAAGATGATACTCTATTTCAAAATTCAACATTTAAAATTATGAGGAAGGTTCAAACATTCACAAACTCAACCAATCACACATAAAAGTTTCAAAAATGATGAAATCGCGAATCAAGTGTTGAATGAGATATGGTAGAGATATTCATGATTTTTTGAGGATATATAACATTAGACATTTCTACATTCTCATTCTATAATGAGCAGGCATGAGATTTGCGTAGAATTAATAAAAGAAAAATTACTGGAGTTACAGCACTTACAAAATTCCAAGAAACAAACGAAACTGATCATTTTAAGCCAAACGACGCACGATATAAAGAAAAGTTAGGATGCTCTACAATATCGTTATAAGACTTTCTGATGGGATGCGTAATTTTTGTTTCAATCGTGAAAAATAACATTAATAATAAAAAAAATTTGCAAAAACGAAGCAAGGTACGAAGAAAGATAAAGAAAAAAGTTGTTCAGCCAAAAAAGATCTAGAAATTTCTTTTAATAAACTATTGTTATAAAAATACATTCGAAGTAGAAAAAATTAACTTTTTGGGAAAACGATACACGCGACAATAACATTCTATGCAACCAAATTTTTCGCCTGAATTAAATTTACAAATTTTCTTAGAACCACTTTGCAATCGAACTATTATGTTCCAAATATATTTTTTTGGTTGAAAAATAAACTTGTGACCGAAAAATTGCTTAAGAAATAATATTTTTGATTAAATGTTCATTTCTTTAATTGAACATTATTTCTTTCACTAAAAATTAATTTTTGACTGAAAATTCAACTATTCCATTTTCTCTGGAAAATTTATACTTTTTTGATAGAAATGTAATCCTATTTATTTTAAGCTCATCTGTTTTATTGAGCATGTGATTATTCTGTTGGAAATTATGTTATTAGGTTAAAATTTTTTTTTTAACTACAAATTTACCTCTTCTATTTTTGTTTAAAAATTCATGTCTTTATTTTAAGTATTAGTTCAAACATTTCTTTTGAAATTCAAATATTTCTTGGAAAATCTATGTGATTGGTTATAAATTACTCTTTATTGATAAAAACTGATTCCTATTTGTTTCAAATTTATCTTTTTGATTCAGAATTGGTTTCTTTAATTGAAAATTAGGCTTTTTAACTAAAATTCTATTTTAGGCGAAAATTCAACTTTTTTTAAAAATAATTATAATGATAATATTTCTGTCTACTGATCGTTCCAATATTTTTATTAAATGTTGATTTTTTTCACAATTGAAAATAAATATTTAATAAAAATATTGAAACGACCAGTAGACAGTAGCATTACCATTATGATTATTGCGTATTACCCTGGACAAGAACCCTAGATTCAAATTTGAAATATTTTGTTTATAATTCTTCTTTTTTGATAAAAATGTAGTGTCGTTAGTTAAAACTTTATCTTTTTGGATGAATATTCTATTCTTTGGTTGGAGATTTAACTATTCAACTATTCAATTTTTCACTAAAAATTCATTTCTTCTGTTAAAAATGTAACCATTTTGTTGGAAGTTCCTTTTTGTTTGTTGAAAAATAATTTCTGTAACTGAAAATAAACCTATTCTATTTTTAGATAAGCATTTATCTCCAGTTGAGAATGTATGTCTTTTTTTTAATTTGTGTATTTTTTAGTAGTAGTAGTAGTAGTAGTAGTAGTTTATTGAATTCCAGCCTTCCGGCCCGGAAGCGGACTTGGTTTACAATGCGTTTTAATCACTCAATCATACCTTCGCACCTTCTCATAGAAAATTGAATTTATTTGAAACTGTAACTATTTCATTGAATTTATTTTATTTGGGTGAAGTTTTTTTTTTGTGGAAAAATTCAATTATTTTATTTCTTTTGAAAATGCATGCACTCAGTTAGAAGTCCATTTCTCTGGTTAAAAGTTTAACTATTTCGTTAAAATTGTTTGAAGATTTATCTTCTTAATTTAAAATTGATTTATTCTGGTTTTAGTTGAAAATTTGTCTTTCTTTTGTCGAAAATAAATTTTCGTAATTAGAAATTGGCATATTATATTCTTTATTGAAAATTCAATTCCAGTTGAAAATTCATGTATTTTATTTCAAATTCCTATTTTTTTGGTAGAAAAGTAGTCTAATTAGTTGAAACTTTATCTTCTTGACTAAAAATTCATTCTTTGCTTCACAATTTAACGATTTGGTTCAAAATTCTATTTTTGTTCTTGAAAATTTGTGGTTTTAAGTTGAAAATTCATGCAGTTTTCGACAATTTTTCTTTTTTGGTAGAGTTTAGTCTCCTTGACTTAAATATAATTAAACCAAAACTGTTTCTTAAGCACTTAATCTTTTTTCTTTGGAGTTTTGAAAAGTATGCGTGAATTGTAATCACAATGTGTTTCTGAAGGCCGATAAAACTTTAAGTGAATAAACTTCCTTTTTAATTTAAAATGAAAACAAATTTAACAATCACTTCAAACGTAAAGATTTTGTCAATTGTATGGTACTTACAAGTAAATATCTTTTTTTTTATCTAAATCGAGCATGACGATGACAAGTCCTATCAAAAAATGGTTAAATCGAATTTTGTAAGAGTTATTAAAATCTGATATTCCTTTCTGAAAGCTTGTTCCGTATCTCACATATTTTTGCTCAAAATTTGAGTTTTCGATTTTTTCCATAGTATTGCCAATAAATGAAACGAAAACAACAAGTCCTATCAAAAAATGGTTAAAAACATTTAGTAGGACAGTATAAAAACTGCCATTTCTCTATCGAAGAATGGTGTTTAGAGGCCTTTTCAAAAGCTATAATTTCTCTTCGAGATTTTTTTCAATATTTCGCGTCGTTTGACTTCAAATATTTTGCAAAGCTTCAATTCTTCTCTTAAACCTTTTTAACGTAGTTTTCGTCGTTTGGTGCTGAATTGGAATATTCGGGTTTTGCATAGCATTTTCGATGGATAAAACCATAACCGTTGGTCGAGGAATGCTCGTTAACGAACTAGTTAGTTCTTTTAGGACCCAGAAAAGTGTACCAAAGATCGATTTGCTCCGTTCATTTTTTCGAGATTTATCGTATTTATGGACGGACGAACATGTTAGTTTGTCTGTTCGAATGTTTGCAGACATACAGACAGACGCTATTTCCAAACCTTGATTTTCGTCTTCAGAGTTTCTCAAAACCCGAAGATCCGTTGAAAAACTAAAGTGTGAAATTGCGGACGATTCTCATATTTCTAAAACTAAGTCTTTAAGTTTACTGGTATACACAAACTTGCTAAATGTCAAATTTTCCCCCTACCACCTTAGGTGATGCTATGATGTCCGGGAGGGTAAGCGGTCAACTTTATATGGAAACCCACCATGGACGGTTTGAGAGTGAGATCAGGAAATTTGGAAATGGTAAAAGGCAGCCCGATTGGTTGAAGGGTACAACATCAACTGAGTTCGAAAACTATCAAGCTCTCGTGCGTATACCGAACGGAAATACACATATTTCCGGTACCATGATTTCGAGAGCACCACCTAACACTCCTGTCAACGCTCTCGCACCAACATCATTTTCGGCAAAAATAGATGGTATAACAATGCACTGCCAACAATCACCCTGCCATTGGCAGCCATACGATCCGGCAATCTTACTGGTTGACGAACCTAAAATGAGGATCAACCGTCTGTTTATAACAATACCACACACTACAGAGGTGTTACACACTATACTCGTAGAAGTGGAGCCAAAAAACAGAGGCGAAGCAGCCTTCCAGGCTTATGAATTGGGAAAAGCTATGGGCATGCCCTCGAGGAGAGAACACGCAAGTAACCGTAATTCGCCAACATTTATAGGCGCGACCTCGGTCGAACGCCACGAACGTCAAGGCTGTTGTACGATATTATAAAGTTACATCGCGAGTGACCTGCGTTGTGAAAATCTGGATATTCCGAAATTATTGCCTAATCTCTTATATTACTATATTCTATCATATTCTGTTATTATATACTATCCCATTCTGCAAACTATGTGTGAGTGCTTTAATAAATAAATTGAGCATGCAAAAATAATCACCTTTTTTCCTAAGATAATGTCAAAACTGTAGTTGAGACCTACTCTCATTTTAACCTCGAATTCACAGGGCGACCGTTGATTTGGGAAAACCCAGGAAATGACAGCGAACTGTTTTTTTACCGGAAATTCGACCTTGTAGAACAAAAATCTATCCAGCTACCTGATATAATGCAGTTTCAAATAATATGAATTTCAACTGTTTTGAATAAACTAAAATGAACTACTGAAATGAATAGAAATAAAAATTGTTGTGTTACAAGTAATTTCTTATTTCAGTATTTGTTCAGAATTCTTCAGAGAATAAGAATCAATCATAAAATTTGAAAAAATGACTCTAAGAGACTTTTATGGGTTCACAAAGAAAATCCCACAAGTGACAAATTTTAATGTTTCCTAATATTGCAGTTTGTCATCGTTTCTTCATTTTTTCCATGCATAATGATGGATCAGTTATTTTAAAAAACCCACTTATCTGAAAACTGATTCTCAATTGTTCAGATAATTTTAATTCTTTTAAACATTTGTTTCCAAGGTAAGTCACGAAATTAACGTATTTTCTTGACGTTATAATTTGAATTTTTTGAAACATCTACAAGCATTCTTGGAAAAAAAATCTGTACTTAAAAATATCAAAATTTGTCGAAAACTCGGTGAGAGTAAATGTTTCTCCTGTCTTTCTTTGGTGAATCATTCATCAAAAGAAGTATTATTAAAATAACTTGAAAGTTATTCGAGCAATTCATTTTATTGTCGTAACTGATTAAAGAACTCATAGCGTGTACAAAATACCTTCATTTCGCGACTTTCCTGAAAAAAAAAAATGTTTAGAAAAATTGAAACGGCTTAAACAGTTGAAAATTGTTGAACCGATTCCGCTAAAATTCAAAGAAAATAATCCAATTTTCAATCCACTCACCTAAGTAGTTGAGTGAGGAACAAAAAAATTAATTTTCAACAATTCAAGTGAAAAAGACGAATTTTTTTTAATTCAGTTAAATTTTCTATCCAAAAAGACGATTTTTGCTGGATGATTTCCTGGAAAATAAAAATTTGGAACTTCAATCTAGAAATTGTTGTACTTTTTCATTGAATAAAGGTATCACTCAATTTTTTGACCTCTTTTGGCCAAAAAAACTTTTGTCGATTCATTTTTTTTCGCACCTTGTCTCGTTTTTCCAAACATTTTATTCTTCTAATTTCAAACGTCTATTTTACAATTAAAAGAAAATCATGCGATGAAAATTCTACCATTGTCCTTTCAACTGAAGATTGATATTTTCAGATCCAAATTCAGATCCAAGACAGAATTTTAATCTCCTTGAAAAAAACTTGGTTCCAGATTTGAATTCAAACTTTTTTTTTCGGAAATTCTCAAATCCAATCAAGAATTACGTATAAATGCTTTGGAAAATTCAATGTTTTAATTCAAAATTATCATTTCTCCTCAAAAAGTCTTTGTTCAATATCAGGATGCTAATTATTTTAAAACAATCCCTATTCCAAATCAATATTATCAATGTTCTTGTGAAAAATTCTTTCCAAATCGGCAGTAGAATTTTTGATCGAAATTTTACCGCTTAAAATCCAGATCATAATTCTTTTTGAATTCGGTGAACAAATAACAGTGAATATGCAAAAATATTTAAATTTATTATTATCAGTACCATATTATAAAACATTAAATATTATAAATATTATAGAATTATAGTACTATAAGACTCGTTTCAAATGAAATCTCTATTTGTTCATCTTTACGCAACTTGTACGTGAAAGATAGCAAAAAAGTTTACAAGAGACCTGCTATATAAATCTTTATTTGAAAAAAAATCTTGTATCATCATGCTTGAATTTTATTCTATGAGAATTACGATCAATTATAACAATTAAATTTATCAATTTCATTTAATAAATAGATTTTAAATTCTTCCTGAAAGCTGGTCTATACTGGACCATTTTTCAAATCATGCGAAGAGATATCTTCTTTTTCAAAAGGAAATGGATTTCAGAAATTGAATCCACTTTGTAAATAATTTCGAATTTAGTTTAAAAGTATTCATTCCTAAAATGAAATGTGAGACTAAAGTCAAAATTTTCATTCAAGTTTAATTAACAATTAATTATTTTATGCTCTGAACGATTTTTTTTCTATCTGCAACGTTTAAGGGAATTTTTTTTCTTGAGGAAGTAGTAAAGTTATTCTTGAATATTCATTTTACAAAGTTATATTGAATTAATGTTAATTAAATTAAATTATAATTTCCTAAATAATATTAAAAAAAAAAATTAAAATAAAGGTTGTTGAAAACTGAACAAATATTTTCGGCGGATCTAGACACGAGGCGTAAATGAAGCAAGATAAAATAGACGGAATGTGTAAATAATTCAATGTCATGACTTTGATGAAAAATAACTAGAGGAAAAACCTTGCTGGAGGTGACGTTGTCTATTTACAAGTTTCACAATCAGCTAATCTATGTATCACTATTCCGGTTTTTGTAGAAATTTCAAACTAACATATGTTATATAGCTCCAGAAAAATTAATATATTTCCACTAAGTAAGAAAATTCATTAGTTTCTTTCCAAAATATGCGAGAAACGAAAATTCCTCATTTCGAATCCAAATTATAATTTTTGTATTAAAAAAATTCCCTGTTCCAAATCAGGAAAATGCTCTCTTGTGATTCACAATTATAAATATTTCGGGAAATTCATTTCTTTACGTGAGAATTGTAATTCTTCTGAAAAATTCTCTGTTCCAAGTCCGAGTTTTGAGTCAAAATTGTAATTTTTTGGAAAATTTGTCTTTTCAGGTCTGAATTAAAAAAGTTTTATAAATGTTCGGCTCTAAAAACATCAGAATACTTTTCTATAACTTCACTTCTGAAATATTTCATTTTGCAATTTAGAATTACAGTTATTTTCAGAAATTCCCCATGCCAAATCAGCATTATGATCATTTTAGAAAATTTCTTGCTTCAGATCTGAATTAGAATTTTTTTCAAAATGTCCCTGTCCCAAACCAAAACTAGCTATGAATTCGATCTCAAGTGTTTCGACTTTGTTTGTATTGATAATTATATGGTGCGCATTTCACGAGCATATTGCTTTCCGTTAGCAAATGTATTTGCTTCCTCATAGAGGAAGCATTAGTTATTTTTTTCAATAATAGAAAAACCAAAGTCTTCATTTGGTCATTTCTGCATTTGAAATAATATTTTTGAGCTGGAAAAGGAAAGCAAAAGGTTCTTTCAAAGATAAAATTATTGTAATTTTATAGAAAAATAAGGAAGCTGTATGAGCTGTATGTATGCTGTATAAGTTACGAAACGTTGGTAAATATTATAAATGCTTTCGTATTTCGATTTCATAATAATGAAAATAAAAAAGGTGGAAGAAATAAAAAAGAGAAGAAAGGGGATTTGTTGTGTTGCCTTCTCATATTCCTTCCCTCTCTTTTATTTTTATCAAAAAAAAAAGAAATTTTTTTTTTTCAGGAAACGCAATGGAAATTATGGTGGTTGTCTAAATTTTATCGTTGGATTCTTGTTTTATTTTCAGGAATTCTATACATTGAATTATAATTTTGTTTTGAAAATTCAATATTCGAACTCAGAATTACAATTATTCCAGAAAATTTCTCTCACAAAAGAGAACAAGAACAATAGGGAAAAAAATTAGAGCAATATTTATTTCCCAAATTCTTCTGGAAATTCTTCGAAATCCGATGAAATTTCAATCGCTGTCCCACATTATTTGCGCGAGCAGTGAAGCCAAATTTTGTATCAGTTCTCCTTCATATTATGTGCAGAAACAGACCGTAGAAGAAGTAAGCCTTGGCAGATTAAAAATCTTATTCTATAGAAGAAAAAATTTCACGAAATATTGCATTATTACAAATCGTTCCATTTGACTCGTTTCAAATACAATCTCTATTTGTTCCCCCTTCACGCAGCTCAAACGTGGAAGATGACAAACAATTTCAGAATGTATCTACATTGTTGAATGACAAATATGAAAATTTTCCATATTGTCACGCTCGAATTCTATTCAATAACAATCGTGGTATTTACGATTTATATTTGATGAACATATTTTAAATTTTCTAAAAATCTGGACTAGCCATGAACTTCATTCAAATCATGGGTACCGAGATTTTTCTCCCTAAAGAAGACAATTGGTTTTAGGGATTGAAATGAATTTTCCAATATTTTCAAAATTATTTTTTAAATCTTTTTCCCAAGTTGAAAATAATAGCTTATGAATCACTATTATTTTTAATAATATCCAAGTTGAATATTGCTAAGGGAATTGCTATTCCTTCTCAAATTTTTAACTATCTCATTCTTTATTAATGCTCAATTTTTAACCAAAAAGTAAATTGTTACATTTTTAATGGAAAATGTGAATTCTAAAACAAACAAAAAAAAAAAAAATTCCAGTAATTGAAGAAAAAGGAAATCTTTGAATTCTATTTCGGAAAAAGTACCTTCAGACGAGAGTTCGAGATTATTCTATTCAGAAAAGAGATTGAATCGTTTAAGAAATTTACTGACACACGATCATCAGTGTTTTAGAAAGTACTAAAAAAATCGCTGCCAAAATGGGGGCTATTAGGACAGGTCTTTCTCTGCATACTCTGACGTGGAGAATTATCCTTTTTTCTCTGATGATAAAATTTCCTCTCCTCCACCCAAAGAAACTGCTCGTAATAAATAATAAAGAGGATATAGATTTCTTGTCTGCAACGAAGGAACTGGAGGCAACCGTCCCGAAACCGTCGAACGAACTGGCAAATCAGGGCATATGTACAATGTCAACGCTTTGGTAGTGACTCTTGGAACATAATTCGCTATTTAGAAGCGCAAAAGAAATTAGAGGCTGCCCCAATTTTTTCAGTGTTACTGGTCAGTTCGCAATTGAACGGCTAAGTATTACACACCCACCATTCGGATCTATTGAGCAAATTGGATCTTGCTCTCGGTACGTTCACTCATGGTTTGCTCCTTTGAAGGGACGAATTTAATTTCACCATTATGTCCTTGGCATAGAATCATTCAACTATAAGTGAGGAAGTGAACAAGACTCTCTTGGAAAATAAATCTCCTTTTCGAGTCATCTCAAATGATATCGTTCAGTACACGTGCGGCAGTAGAGAGGACATAATGGACATGAGAAAAAGGGCTTTTGCACCAAAAAATAACAATATAGCTTCCCTCCTCGCTAATGTTCCACCCTCAGAAAAACAACTTTTCGATGAAAATGAATTAAGTGCATCATTCAAAAAACACGGCGGGTTCTATAATTTTTGTTTTCGAACCCCCAAACCTGCAGGGTCTGGGATGTCCCAAACTTTTGGAGGAAATAGAGCATCGAGAGAGAGTACTAGTAAACAACCATGTGCGCGGCCCTTATCGAATCGAGGAGGGCAAGGGAGATCATAGGAGTCCCGAAATATTTCTAGAACATCAGCTGCTGGCAGAGGAAGAAATTCCAAAAAATTCTGACTAGCAGAATCAAAGAAAATTACAAGGGGAACAATTGAGACACCACCAAAGGATGGGTCAGTCTTGGGACTTCAGACTCGATCATCAGTTTTCTAAGAGGGTATTTCATTTTCGTCATGAAAAAAACCACCGACAATTCCATTTTCGGACAGTATTTGCTCACGATCAGAAGCGAGACCATCAACCGACATGGAAAGGGAATTGACAGAGTTCATCAAGTCGGGAGTTCTAGAAAGGTCGAACGTTCCCTCCGGATTCTTGTCGAACATTTTCATAGTCCCAAAATCAGGCGGTTTCCTGAGGCCGGTTTTCAATCGCAAGAGTTTAAACGAGTATCTGAGACCAGGAAAATTTCAACTGATAACCCACTGAGGCAAAATCTGGCTATGTACCACCGGGAAGAAATATAATGTTGGACGGCATTGCCTTCCGGCCTCTCGAGTGCTCCTGTGGCCTTTTCGAATGGGTCGAATCGGTTAGAAAGTCAACTAATGAAACGAGTGATCCGCGTTTTGGTCTACTTAGACGACTTTCTTTGGGCGAACCAAGACGAGATTCAACAGGTAGAGGAAGCAGTCAATTTTCTTACCTTATTGGGATGGAAAATAAATTTTCCAAAATCAATTCTAGTGTATCTGGGCATCATGTGAAATCCTTGGACAGACCTGAAATTTATATCCGAGATGGAGACGAAAAGAATGAAGCAAACCCCAGAAAAACTAATAAGTCAAAAACATGGAGCTGGCAGCGAGTGGAGTCTCTCCTAGGAGCCTTGGAATTTGCTACCTTCGTAGTTCCACTAGGAAGACATAGACAATTTTGACATATAGACGATTTTGCTGGAACTTGCAGCGAGCAACACGTTTGCTCCCAAAAGCTTTCGCGCATATTTCCAAACATGCCCATTATTTGTATGCCCTTGATGACGGATGCATCCAACGAGGGCTGGAAAGCTTAAATAGGGGACTGATTAATGAAAGGCGTTTCGAGTTTACAACAGAAAAAAAAATTTGTTCAAGACTTGAATTAGAATATTTTACCGGAAATTCTGAGACTCAATGCATAAATACATATAATTATTTCGGACAATCTATTGTCTTAAATCAAAATTATCATTTTTCTCGCAAAAATCCTTGCTCGAAATTCAAATCCTAATTCTTTCGAGATAATGCCTACTTCAAGTCAATATTGTCACAATTCTTGTGGAAAACTCCTTAAACCAGATCGGAAGTAGATTTTTTTTCGAAAATTGACCAATCAAAATCAGGATCATAATTATTTTTGAAAATTCCCCGTTCACACATAATATTATACATAATTGCACTTCTTTTTCAAATATAGGCATAAGTCAGCATTATATACACTTCTTAAATTCCCAGAACAAACCCAGCAATATCATTTTTTTTTAATTCTCTGAGTGGATTTCGAAAGAATAATGCATTTTTTTTACTCAAAAATAGTATAACAAAGCCATGGACTGATTTTAAATTACTTGCAATTTTCATACATTATAATTGTTTGTACGCTCTCAATGAAGGTGAATAAATAACAATGAATCTGCAAAAATGATCAAATGTATCATTATTATCAGTGTAATGTATTGCATCATTCACTAGAGCACTGTAATAACATTTTTCCTCCGCTCACTAGGAAATATCGTATTATTACAAACTGATCTATGAGACTCGTTTCAAATGAAATCTCTATTTGTTCATCTTCAATAAAAAAATGCTTATATCATCACGCTTGAATTTTATTCGATGAGAGTTATGATCAATTATGTCAATTAAATTTATCAATCACATCTAAGAAACAGGTTTCATTTCTTCCTAAAAGGCTGTTCTATCCAGAACCATTTTTCAAATCATGGGATCTTTTTCCCCAAATTAAAACAATGATTATATCTAAAGCTTTGTCTTTCATGTACGAAAAAGTCGAAATTTTCATTCAATTTTGATTAATAATGGATCATTTTATTCCCTGAACGATTCATGGCTATCTGATTATTAACTTTCCTAAATACTATCAAATAAGAACGAAACGCATATAAATCTTAAGAATAAATTACGCAGCAAAATAGCTGCTGTTAATTAAAACTCGTTAAAAATTAAACAAACACTTTCGTGGCACCTAGACACGAGGCGTAAAGAAAACAAGGTAAAGTAGATTATGCGTTTAAATAATGCTCATTTCATTATTTTTCAGGAAGACCACGTGTAAATACCTTACCTTGGTGGATGTGACGCAGTCTTATTTCAAGTATGACAAGACTGCCTTCTAATTGTTTCAATAGAGATGATAATTTCACACCATCGTTTTTTTTTCAATAAACTTTTCTCTTGGTCACAATTTCCATTTCTATAAAATTTCAGAATTAAAATGTATTCTACAGCCTCAAAAAACTCAACACATTTTGAATAATTATATCAAATCAAAAAAAGTAGAAAATTAGCAAAACGCGCCGGCTTTTCAGAAAATTACTAATTTAATATTTTATTTAAAAAAATATCTGACAAACAAAAAAAGCCCAAAATTGAAGTTTTTCTATGAGGGTAGTTCATCAAACATTTATCTTTTAATTTTTCTGCATTCCATTAATTTCCAGTTCTATCGATTTTGATTGTGGACTTCGAAACAATAAGTCAACTTGGCTCTCCTCCCACTCACTCCTTTTATTAGCATAGAAACCGCCAGCTTTTTCAGGGCAAAGTGATTTCTTCATCCTTGTTTGCAGTTTAAGACATAAGTTAGACGAAAATAAAGAAATTGATTTTAGTTCTTGTTTTTGCGCGTGTTGTTATCTTACATTATTCCGAAAGCACTAGGTACATTAAACCTAGCAAATAGAGAAAATGTCACATCCGAAATCTTTCTCCTTCCACTCTATTCGCTTTGAAGATTAAATAAAATGCCCCAATCAGATTTTGTCAAAGTTAGTTTAAATAGCCGCTGAAATACTTCAGTAATCAGTTCACTCTTCTCTTTCTCGGTTAGTGTAACATTTAGCAAGAATGAAGAAAATTCCTTCTTTTCTACTCCTCATGTTGGTGGGGTTTCTCCCTAACGATTGTAAGTGTGATATAATAATTAATATCTATAAAAAATAATTCATATGTATATGTGTGTGTGTGTGTTCTTCAATATGTTTTCTCAAGAGCGTCCAATTTATGTTTTTTATTGATAAAGACACCTATCGTTCCTACAAGATTTAATTCGGTACTTCTGAACTGATACGGAAATTCTTGGCATAATAACCGTGCTACTGATTAAAATGTTTTTAATTTTAATTCGACTTGTTTTAAGAGCCTTAAGATGATACTCATCTTCAAAATTAAAATTTTAAAATTATAAGGAAGGTTCAAACATTCACAAATTCAACCAATCAGAAATCAAAGCCGCAAAAATGATGAAATCGCGAATCAAGTGTCGAATGAGACATGGTAGAGATATTCATGATTTTTTGAGGATATATAACGTTATACATTTCTACATTCTCATTCTAGAATGAGAAGGTCTTAGATTTGTATAGAATTTGACTCCCACCCTCCCTGATTTTGTCAAACGTCCACGTTTTGAGACCCCATCAACCCAAAAAAAAGGTTCTCACAAAATGTATGTCTGTCTGTTAGCACGATAACTTTCAAAAGAATTAACGCATCGGATTGGGCTTTGTTATACTATTTGAGTCTCCTACAATGAAGGTCAAGTTTGGTAGCCAGACATTTTGGATAACATTTCAAAAAGTGAGCACATTTTGAAAAATTTTGAGAACACTTTTTCTCAATATTCCGAAATTCTATAAAAGGACAAACGACGCACGATATAAAGAAAAGTCAGGATGCCTCACAATATTGTTATAAGACTTTCTTTAATTTCCTTGAAAAATCGAAAATTCAAATTTGTATGGCACAAAAAAACAATGGAAAATCAGAAATTCCATTTTGCGGTGAAACTATACAAGTTACGAAAAAAGATGAATCGATGAAAATTGTGCAATCAAAAAAGATCTGCAAATTTTCTAGGAATTACTTTTTGATTGGACGCGTGGTTCTTGTTTTAATTTTAGAAAACTGATTCAAGAATAAAATAATTCAAATTTTTGGACAAATGACACAAACCACGAGAAAAATTAATGGGCAAAAGTTGTTCCCTCAGAAAAGAGCTACAAACTTTTCAGTTGTTATTTTCTGATAGGATGCGTAATTTTTGTTTCAATCGTGAAAAATAACATTAATAATAAAAAAAATGTGCCAGAATGATGCAAGGTACAAAGAAAGATAAAGAAACAAGTTGTTTAGCCAAAAAAGTTCTACAAATTTGTTTTACTAAACTTTGTTATAAAAATATATTTAAAATAAAAAAATCAACTTTTTGGAAAAACGATACACGCTACAATAAGATTCTATCTAACCAAATTTTTCGCCTGTATTACATTTACAAATTTTCTTACAACCACTTTGCAATTGAACTATTTTGTTCCAAATATATTTTTTTGGTTGAAAAATAAACTTTTTACCGAAAAGTTACCTATTTCCTGTTTAGTTGAAAATTTATCTTCTTGAGTCAACAATTCGACTATTTGATTGAAAATTCCTGCATTTTATTGAAAATTAATCGTTTTCTGGTAGAATATTATTCCTATTGCATGAGAATTAATATTTTGGATCTAATGTTCACTTCTTTAATTGACCGTTATTTCTCTCACTAAAAATTAATTTTTAACTGAAAATTTAACTATTCTATTTTTTCTGGAAAATTTATAGTTTTTTGATAGAAATTTAATCTTATTTATTTTAAACTCATCTGTTCAATTGAGCATGTAATTATTCTGTTGGGAATTATGTTATTAGGTTAAAGATTCTTTTTAACCACAAATTTTCCTCTTCTATTTTTGTTAAAAAATTCATGTCTTTATTTGAAGTATTAGTTCAAACATTTCTTTTGAAATTCAAATATTTCTTGGAAAATCTATGTAATTGGTTATAAATTACTCTTTATTGATAGAGGATGATTCTTCTTTGTTTAAAACTTATCTGCTTGATTCAGAATTGATTTCTTTAATTGAAAATTGTTTTTTTTTTTTAATTGAAAATTAGGCTTTTTAACTAAAATTCTAGTTTGGTGAAAATTCAACTTTTTAAAAAAAATAATTATAGTGTTAATGTTTCTGTCTACTGGTCGTTCCAATATTTTTATTAAATGTTGATTTCTTTCACAATTGAAAATAAATATTAAATAAAAATATTGAAACGACCAGTAGACAGAAACATCACCATTATGATTATTATGTCTTACCCTGGTCAAGAACCTTAGCATCAAATTTGAAATATTTTGTTCATAATTCGTCTTTTTTGGTGAAAATGTAGTGTCTTTAGTTGAAACTTTATCTTTTTGGATGAATATTCTATTCTTCGGTTGGAAATTTAACTGTTCAACTATTCAATTTTTCACTATAAATTCATTTCTTCTGTTAAAAATGTAACCATTTTGTTGGAAACTCGTTTTTGTTTGTTGAAAAATAATTTTTGTAACTGAAAATAAACCTATTCTATTTTTAGGTAAGAATTTATCTCCAGTTGAAAATGTATGTCTTTTTTTTTTTAATTTGTGTATTTTTTAGTAGAAAATTAAATTTAGTTGAAACTGTAACTATTCCATTGAATTTATTTTATTTGGGTGCAGTTTTCTTTTTGTGAAAAAATTTAATTATTTTATTTCTTTTTAAAAATGCATGCACATAGTTAGAAGTCCATTTCTCTGGTAAAGAGTTTAACTATTTTGTTTAAATTCTTTGAAGATTTATCTTCTTAATTCAAAATTGATTTATTCTGGTTTTAGTTGAAAATTTGTCTTTCTTTTGTCGAAAATAAATTTTTGTAATTAAAAATTGGCATATTGTATTTTTTATTGAAAATTCAATTCCAGTTGAGAATTCATGTATTTTATTTCAAATTCCTATTTTTTTAGTAGAAAAGTAGTCTAATTAGTTGAAACTTTATCTTTTTGACTAAAAATTCATTCTTTGCTTAACAATCTAACGATTTGGTTCAAAATTCTATTTTTGTTCTTGAAAATTTGTGGTTTTAAATTAAAAATTCATGCAGTTTTTGACCATTTTTCTTTTTTGGTAGAGTTTAATCTCCTTGATTTGAATATAGTTGCGCGAAAAACTGTTTCTTAAACAATCAATCTTTTTCCTTTGGAGATTCAAAAAATATGCGTGCATTGTAATCACAATTTGTTTCTTAAGGCCGCTAAATTTTCAAGTAAATAAACTTCCTTTTTAATATAAGATGTTGGTTGTTGATCAGTGCAGTAATATATACAAAAATGTTGGTTTTTGATCTACTGATCTATCATTTATTTAAAAACGAGCTTTCGCTCCACGACGTGGAGCCTCTTCAGGTTAAAATTTTCTCCATCATTTATCTGAGGAATATAGAACGACGTTTCTTATATAACAAAATTTTTTTATAGCAAATATAACATATTCGTAGATATGGAACATAACATATAAACTTACCGATGCGACGTTTACATTTCAGGGCCATATAAAATTCATAACTGATAATTATAATGATTTGTTTAAAATTTTGAGATTAACAATAATAAAAGTAATACTACTCTCAATGCTCAACGTTAACATTGTTATAAACATTTTCTTTTGCGGGCCAACGCACAATGTTATACGTATTACTTGGAGAGAGAGATTTGTAGCGTCAAGTGAAATGAGACTATATATATGCGAAATATGTATATAGACAGTACACCATACATATACATATACATATATATATATATATATATATATACATACATACACATGCATACCAATACATACACATACCATATATCATAAACATACTTTGAGATTATATATTGATCTACAAATATAAACGAGGATGGACAATAACGCCCACTTAAATATATTTATAACTCTTTTTTAAATTTTAGATAGCATTGTTCGTTGATAAAATAAGACTATGGTAGATCTTACTAAGGTACTCTACATCCGATCTTTTATTCACAGAATTTGTATTCTTAATAATGTAAAACATCTCTTTGAAATTTCGTTTTCTCCAGTGGTTTTCATGACTTAAAATTGTTGTTTTTGAAAATAAAAATTGACGATCATGAACATGCGAGTGATGAAACAAGGCAGTACCTCTTTCGTCTTTTTTACAGTCTCTTATGTGTTCTTTGATCCTAGTTCTTATGTATCTTTTTGTCTGTCCTATGTAAACTAAACCACATTCACATGGAATGCGATATATTACGTGAGTTTTTAAATCAAAAGGAGTAACATCCTTATTGTTAGAAAAGCATCTAAACAAATCTTTTTGGTATGTAAAGACCACTTTGATGTTAAGTTCTTTAAATATATTAGTAAATGATCTAGAGAGTTCATTAACAAATGGTAAGATCACAATTTTGCTGCAATCAAAGCCTTGTAAATTATTAGTCTGAATCCGCAAATTAATGTTGTTGATCTTTTCAATTCTTTTATCAATATATTTTTTTATAAATTTAATAGGATAATCATTTTGCTTTAGAATTTCTATGACTTTTGAAATATTATCATCTCTGAATTTTGAATCAGATAATTGAATAGCCCTATCAGTAAGACTATAAATTACTGAGATTTTATCTTTAATCGAAATATTAGATTCAAAATTTACGTATCTGCCTGAATTAGTGTCCTTACGATACCAATTAGTAATGAGTTTATTGTTTTCTCTAATGATGGTAACGTCCAAAAAATTAAGTTTCGAATCATTTTCGATTTCAATAGTGAATTGGATTCTGGGATGGTATGCATTAAAGGCCTCCAATAATTGATTTATGTTTTCTTCATGCACGCACGTGAACACGTCGTCGACGTACCTGTGGAAGAAAACATAATCAAAAGGAAGACTCTTTAATACATCCTGTTCCAGTTTTTCCATAACTAGATCTGCAATTGCACCAGATAACGGTGACCCCATAGGCGTACCGAAATTCTGCTTAAAAAATTCATTTTGAAAACTGCAATAGAAATTGTCTGTGCAGAATTCAACGAGTTCTAAATATTGTTTTACAGGTAATTTTGTTAATTTTCTAATTTTATACCAATTTAATATTATATTCTTCAGAACTAAATCTTTAGGAATATTTAAGAAAAGGGATTTAACATCCAGCGAAACCAATTTATAATTATTGGGTATGTTGAAATTTTTGATTTTATCAATGAGATCCCAACTGTTTTTTACAAAAGTGTTACTCTTTCCAATTGTCTGTTTTAAAGGTAAACTAGTGAATTTTGATAATGAAAGTAATGGAGAACCAGAAAAAGAAGTGACTGGTCTCATAGGATTTTCCGGCTTATGTACCTTAGGCAATCCGTAAAATTTTGGAGCAACTGAATTGTAGCTTTTTAAACATCTAGCTGTATCTTTCTTTATATAACCTCTTCTTTAAATTTACCAATCATTGAATTTAGATCACTTTTTATACTATTAGTTGGATCTTTCTTAAGTTTGATATAAGTGTTTTTGTCTGATAAAAGAGTGTAACATTTATCAAGATAGTCATTCTTGTTCATGACCACCGTTATGTTACCTTTATCTGCTCTAGTGATGATGATATTGTTTTGATTTTCTGCTATAAATTCTTTTGCTTTAATACCAATAGTTTCAATTTCTGATATAATATTATTATTATAGTTGCTGTTTAAATATGACGAAAGTTTATTAGAAATATTTGATCTAAATTCAGTTCTTTTTTCACTAGGAATAAGATTAATTTTTTCCTCGACATTTGCTAAAACATTTTCAATAATTTTCCCCTTGTTTACGTTACCCGTACAAAACTTGTTACCTAAACTCAAGAAGTATCCAACATCGTTTGGAATTTCTTTATCTGATAAATTTAAGAGCCATTTTTCTTTTGGTTTTTTATTACATTTAGTATTGTAGTAGGTTTTTTTCAACCATTCAAACCTGGATATAGAGTCTTCAATCATATGTTTCACCATATTATCTATAATTTTTCTTTGACATTCAAAAAATAATTTTATCTGGTCATCTATAGCCAGATGATTTAACTTTTTCTCTAAAAAATAAACTTCATTATCGATTTTATTTATTCTATGATTAATGTCTATAATCTCAATCTTTAGCGTTTTAATTTTAAAATCCATACAGAGCTTTCGATAATGACCTATACTGAGAGGATGATGAAATGTGATTTTAGGATCAGAATTTATAATGTGCGCCGGTAAAAAGCCGTTTGAGGAAAGAAGAAGTAAAAAGTAAAAAGTAAAAGCCGTCGAGGAAAAAATTAATCTTATTCCTAGTGAAAAAAGAACTGAATTTAGATCAAATATTTCTAATAAACTTTCGTCATATTTAAACAGCAACTATAATAATAATATTATATCAGAAATTGAAACTATTGGTATTAAAGCAAAAGAATTTATAGCAGAAAATCAAAACAATATCATCATCACTAGAGCAGATAAAGGTAACATAACGGTGGTCATGAACAAGAATGACTATCTTGATAAATGTTACACTCTTTTATCAGACAAAAACACTTATATCAAACTTAAGAAAGATCCAACTAATAGTATAAAAAGTGATCTAAATTCAATGATTGGTAAATTTAAAGAAGAGGTTATATAAAGAAAGATACAGCTAGATGTTTAAAAAGCTACAATTCAGTTGCTCCAAAATTTTACGGATTGCCTAAGGTACATAAGCCGGAAAATCCTATGAGACCAGTCACTTCTTTTTCTGGTTCTCCATTACTTTCATTATCAAAATTCACTAGTTTACCTTTAAAACAGACAATTGGAAAGAGTAACACTTTTGTAAAAAACAGTTGGGATCTCATTGATAAAATCAAAAATTTCAACATACCCAATAATTATAAATTGGTTTCGCTGGTTGTTAAATCCCTTTTCTTAAATATTCCTAAAGATTTAGTTCTGAAGAATATAATATTAAATTGGTATAAAATTAGAAAATTAACAAAATTACCTGTAAAACAATATTTAGAACTCGTTGAATTCTGCACAGACAATTTCTATTGCAGTTTTCAAAATGAATTTTTTAAGCAGAATTTCGGTACGCCTATGGGGTCACCGTTATCTGGTGCAATTGCAGATCTAGTTATGGAAAAACTGGAACAGGATGTATTAAAGAGTCTTCCTTTTGATTATGTTTTCTTCCACAGGTACGTCGACGACGTGTTCACGTGCGTGCATGAAGAAAACATAAATCAATTATTGGAGGCCTTTAATGCATACCATCCCAGAATCCAATTCACTATTGAAATCGAAAATGATTCGAAACTTAATTTTTTGGACGTTACCATCATTAGAGAAAACAATAAACTCATTACTAATTGGTATCGTAAGGACACTAATTCAGGCAGATACGTAAATTTTGAATCTAATATTTCGATTAAAGATAAAATCTCAGTAATTTATAGTCTTACTGATAGGGCTATTCAATTATCTGATTCAAAATTCAGAGATGATAATATTTCAAAAGTCATAGAAATTCTAAAGCAAAATGATTATCCTATTAAATTTATAAAAAAATATATTGATAAAAGAATTGAAAAGATCAACAACATTAATTTACAGATTCAGACTAATAATTTACAAGGCTTTGATTGCAGCAAAATTGTGATCTTACCATTTGTTAATGAACTCTCTAGATCATTTACTAATATATTTAAAGAACTTAACATCAAAGTGGTCTTTACATACCAAAAAGATTTGTTTAGATGCTTTTCTAACAATAAGGATGTTACTCCTTTTGATTTAAAAACTCACGTAATATATCGCATTCCATGTGAATGTGGTTTAGTTTACATAGGACAGACAAAAAGATACATAAGAACTAGGATCAAAGAACACATAAGAGACTGTAAAAAAGACGAAAGAGGTACTGCCTTGTTTCATCACTCGCATGTTCATGATCGTCAATTTTTATTTTCAAAAACAACAATTTTAAGTCATGAAAACCACTGGAGAAAACGAAATTTCAAAGAGATGTTTTACATTATTAAGAATACAAATTCTGTGAATAAAAGATCGGATGTAGAGTACCTTAGTAAGATCTACCATAGTCTTATTTTATCAACGAACAATGCTATCTAAAATTTAAAAAAGAGTTATAAATATATTTAAGTGGGCGTTATTGTCCATCTTCGTTTATATTTGTAGATCAATATATAATCTCAAAGTATGTTTATGATATATGGTATGTGTATGTATTGGTATGCATGTGTATGTATGTATATATATATATATATATATATATGTATATGTATATGTATGGTGTACTGTCTATATACATATTTCGCATATATATAGTCTCATTTCACTTGACGCTACAAATCTCTCTCTCCAAGTAATACGTATAACATTGTGCGTTGGCCCGCAAAAGAAAATGTTTATAACAATGTTAACGTTGAGCATTGAGAGTAGTATTACTTTTATTATTGTTAATCTCAAAATTTTAAACAAATCATTATAATTATCAGTTATGAATTTTATATGGCCCTGAAATGTAAACGTCGCATCTGTAAGTTTATAGGTTATGTTCCATATCTACGAATATGTTATATTTGCTATAAAAAAATTTTATTATATAAGAAACGTCGTTCTATATTCCTCAGATAAATGATGGAGAAAATTTTAACCTGAAGAGGCTCCACGTCGTGGAGCGAAAGCTCGTTTTTAAATAAATGATAGATCAGTAGATCAAAAACCAACATCTTTGTATAAACTTCCTTTTTAGTTTAAAATAAAAACGAATTTAACAATCACTCAAAACGTAAAGATTTTGTCAATTTTATAATATTTACAAGTAAATATCTTGTTTTTATCTGAGTCGAGCACGATTATAAGAAGTCCTATCAAAAAATGGTTAAATCGAATTTTGTAAGAGTTACTAAAATCTTCTTTTCTTTTCTGAAAGTTTCTTGCATATCTCACATAGTTTTGCTCAAAATTTGAATTTTCGATTTTTTCTATAGTATTTCCAATAATTAAAAACCAAAACGACAAGTCCTATCAAAAAATGGTTACAACAAATTTTGTAGGACAGTATGAAAGTTGCAATTTCTCTTGAAACTTTTTTCCGTATCTTACATTTTTTGGCCCCAAATTTGACTTTCCTATTTCTTTCATCGTATTTTCGACAAATAAGATCTGAAAGAAAGTCTTTTTTCCATATTTCGCGTCGTTTGACTCAAAATATTTTGCAAAGCTTCAATTCTTCTCTTAAACTTTTTTAACGCATTTGTCGTCGTTTGGTGTCAAATTGGAATATTCCGTTTTTGCATAGCATTGTCGACGGATCAAAACCATAACCGTTGGTCCAGGAATGCTCGTTAACGGACTAGTTCTTTCTTTCAGGGCCCAAAAAAAATGTACCAAAAATCGATTTGCTCCGTTCATTTTTTCAAGATTTATCGTCTTTACGGACGGACGAACATGTTACTTTGTCTGTTCGAATGTTTGCAGACATACAGACAGACACCATTTCCAAACCTTGATTTTCGGTTTCAGAGTGTCTCAAAACGTGAAGATCATTTGAAAAACTGAGGTGTGAAATTGCGGACGATTCTCATAATTCTAAAACTAAATCTTTAAGTTTACTAGTATACACAAACTTGCTAAATGTAAAATTTTCCCCCCACAACCTTAGGTGATGCTATGATGTCCCAGAGGGAAAGCGGTAAAATTTACATGGACACCCATCATGGATGGTTTGAGAGTGCGACCACGAAATTTGGAAATGTTGGGGGCCAGCCCGATTGGTTGACGAGTACACCATCAACTGAGTTTGAACACTATCAAGCTCTCGTGCGTGTACCGAACGGAATGACACATATTTCCGGTACCATGATTTCGAGAGCACCACCTGACACTCCTGAAGAGGCTCTCGTACCAATATCAGTTTCTGCACGTATATTTGGTATAATAATGTACTGCCAACAACAACCCTGCCATTGGCAGCCATACAATCTGGAAAACCCACCGCAGTATGTATCTGGAACAAGACACAACATTCTGTATATAACGATACCATACACTACGAAGGTGTTATATACTATACTCATAGAAGAAAAGCCAAAAAACAAATACGAAAAAACCTTCCAGGCTCTTGACTTGAAAAATGCTATGGGCATGACCTCGGTGAAACAACACGCACGTACCCACGGTTGTTGCATATTATAAAGTTATATCGCGAGTGATCTGCATTGTGAAAATTTCTATATTGTTCGGATATTCTGAAATTATTGCATTAATCTCTTATATTACTATATTCTATCATATTCTGTTATTATGTACTATCATATTCGGTCAACTATGTGTGAATACTTTAATAAATAAATTGAGCATGCAAAAATAATAACCTTTTTGCTCCCTAAGATAATGTGATAACTGTAGTTGAGACTTTTTCTCATTTTAACCTCGAATTTACAGGGTGACGGTTAAATTGGAAAACCCCGGGAAATGATAGCAAACTGTTTTTTTACCGGAAATTTGACTTTGTAGAACAAAAATCTATTCAGCTACATGATATAATGCAGTTTCAAATAAGATCGACTTCAAGTGTTTTAAATTTGTTTAAACATTTGTTTTCAAGGTAAGTCACGGAATGAACGTCTTTTCTTGACGTTATAATTTCAATTTTTACAAAAATTTACAAGCATTTTCGGAAAACAAATTTGTACTTAAAAATATCAAAATCTGTCGAAAACTCGGTGAGACTCATTTCGCGACTTTCCTGAAAAAACAAATATTTAGAAAAATTGAAACTGCTTAAACAATTGAAAATTGTTGAACCGATTTCGCAAAAATTTAGAGAAAATATTCCAATTTTGTTGAGTATGTGTCTTCATTAGTCGAAACTTCGAAAACTTCTTCATAACTTCATTTTTTTCTCACTGGAGATTCATCCTTTTAGATGAAAACTCATTTCGTTAGCTTGAAATTATTATTTTTTGCTTCAAAATTAATCGTTGTTCATGAAAAGTTTATTACTCAATCTTCGATTGAGAACATGATTATCAATGATTGAAAATTCATCTTTTTTTTGTAGCATATGAATTTTCTTGGCTGACAATTTACCGTGTTAGTTTAAAATCAATAACATTAGCGGAACTTCAACCTTTTAGTAGAAAATTAATATTCTCGTTTCGAAATTACTTATTTCAACTGAAAATTTAACTTTTTTATCGATGAAAATGTTGCATTCCTAACCAAGTAATTGAGATTTCAAGCAAAGAAAAACAAATTTTTACAAAAATAGTTTGATTTGCAAATTAAATAGATTATTCTTCAACTAAGTAATTGAGTTAGGAATAAAAGAATTAATTTTCGACAAGTCAAGTGAAAAAGACGAATTTTTTCCCATTCAGTTAAATTTTCTATTCAAAAAGACGATTTTTTGCTGGACGATTTCCTGGAAAATTATATTTTTTTAAATTTCAAATGTTACTTTCTACAATTAAAACAAAAACAACATATCCTATCCAAAAATAATTAAAAGTGAAGTAGATCTTTTTTGGGCTAAAAATTTCTGTTTTTTTACTTTTTTTCTTCGAATCTTGCATAATTATAATGAAAAATGGAATTTTTTATCTTTAACAATAGTTTTGACCATTGAAAAGAAAAATATACGTCTTACCGAAAAATCGGTGTCGAGAAGATTTGCTCATTGTTTTGAGATTATCCATTTTTTTCAGGTTTTTTATATGCATCTCGTACAGGTTTGCTGAAAATTTAATTTTTGGTTTTCTGAAAAGTTTGAAAACAATTAGTCAAAAAAACTTCTGTTTTCAAGAAATGTCCTCTATATCTCGTTTTTTTTTTGTTTAAAGACGAACTGAATTAGTAGAACTCAATAAAGTAATCTTTCGTTGTTGAGATTTTTGGTTTGAAATTATACCATTGTTCTTTCAATTGAAGATTGATATTTTCAGATCCAAATTATACATACTTATTTTTTTTTATTTCTTGTTCCATATCTAAACAAATATTTTCGGCGAATCTAGACAGGAGCGTAAATGAAGCAAGGGAAAATAGATGGACTGTGTAAATAATTCAATGTCATGATGTGACAGTTAATTGAAAGTTTCTAAACTATTTAAAATTGTAAAATGAGTTTGAAGCAATATATTCATACTTAAAGACTTTTATTAAATTTGAAAATATTGTTTGAGTCTAAAATTCGAAACTTTAAAATTTGGAATTTTTTAATAAGGAAAAATAACAATTGTTAATATTTAGAAATTTTTTGCTGTTCATTTAAAATCAGTAATTGTAAATCAAATATTCAAGACTAAACAAAAAAGCTAAACTTTGAACGTTACATTATTAATTGTTTTATTTCAAAAAATTTAATTTGTAAGTAAAATTGTTGAATTTTGATATATAACAGATATTGAACACCTATTACGATTACGAAAAAAAATTTAAGTACGTTGAATTTATTTTCAATTTGAAATTTGAAATGATTTCAAATAATTTAAACAAAGTGTCTACGTACACCGATAAAATTTGGCTATTCGTACCGAAATTTTTGTGCAAATAGTCCACAGCTAATTTCAAACAAAATATAGATTTGTGCAGATTTCGAAAAAAAAAATTAGAAGATTTTAAAGAATTTGGAAAGGCTTCAAAAGAATAAAACAAATTTTCTTAAGATTCCTAGAAAAATCTCAAATGACGTTTTATTTTGACAATTAATTTTGAGAGAATATTTAGAAAGATTTGAAAAGATTTCTAAAATTATCAAAAACGAATTTGGAAGATTTTAAGGAAATATTTTTAATCTTGCATCATTTGAACGAAATTTGAACATGAATAATTTGGGTCATTTTACATATTTCTTTGAATTCCAGTCACAATTCTGGTTGACCATGTTAGCCATTTAGTAGGCTATTTTCTTACGAATAGTAGGTGCCTAAAAACCACTAAAAAAAAGTACTATATTTTTCATATCAGAAGTTTCCGTGATTTTTTTTTTTAAATTTGATTTCTTGACAATGAGGCGATTTTCTGCAACAGACCAGAAAGTTTCATTTTTGCTGAAAGGTCCTGAGAATGATCATCTTAAAAAAATCGATTAAACAAAACCTAACAGGACTTCAGGAGTACCTATTTGGCATTTACGGTCTATTTGGTTCAGAAAATATATTATTATTATAGATTAGCAGTTTGAACTCGAAAGTTCATAGCCTCATCTACCCGAGACCGCCACACATCTCTATACTGTGCATCCTCCATCCAGTTTAAGTAATCATGTCCTAGTTCTTTTAGATCATCCCTTACATTTTTCTCCCATCTGTTTCTCGGTCTGCCTAGGGGTCTCTTACCAGTCGGCCTCCCTCTCAAAACTTGCGCCACTGTTCTTTCATTGCCCATTCTTGCTACATGCCCCGCCCATCTTAATTTACGCGCTTTCATTACTCTATTAATATTTGCTGACCCGTAGAGGGCATGCAGTTCATCATTATGCAGTTTTCTCCATTCACCTGTCTCTTCCTCTCTTTTTGGACCATAGATTTTTCTAAGTACTTTATTCTCGAAAACTCTAAACCTATTCTCCTCTCCTTTCGTCAGCGCCCACGTTTCACACCCGCACATGACGACCGGCATTATTATCGTTTTGTAAATTCTCGCTTTGATGTTTCTAGATAGCGATCGCGATTTTAGTAGCGTGTTTGCTGCATAATAGCACCCATTGCCAGCGTGCAGCCGCGCGTTGATTTCCGTTTTAATCTTATTTTGGCTAGTTATAATACCCGAGGTATTTAAACTCCCTAACCCTTTCGAATTTCACATTTCCAGCCATTAGATGCCCTTCTTGATTACTTTGTTCGGATCTGATGACGGTGATAAATTTTGTCTTCGATTCGCTAACTTCCAAGCCAATATCTTTGGCTTTTGTGATCAAGATTTCTGCATTTTTAGCTACCGTTTCTTTATCATCCCCTAGTAAGTAGAGATCATCCGCATATCCAAGAATTTGTATTATCCCATTGAGGGTAGCACCGGTCGGATTCGCCTGCTCTTGTCTGACCACGTATTCTAAAACTCAATTAAAAAGGACGCACGAAAGTGCGTCGCCCTGTTTCAGGCCATCGATGATCGAGAACTCTTCAGATAAACTCACGTTTATGCGTATTCTACCCCTACTGCCGCGTAAGCAAATTTTTATAAGTCTAACTAATTTTCTTGGTACACCCAAGAACTCTAGGATCCAGTACATTCGTGCGCATATAATAGAGTCGTAAGCTTTTTTTAAATCGATAAATAGCTGATGCACTACTCCATTAAATTCCGATTCTTTCTAGCAGTTGTCTAATTGTAAACATTTGATCGCTTGTATATCGGTTCCGGCGGAATCCACACTGGTAATCCCCAATGATTCCCTCGGCGAAAGGAGTTAGTCTACCTAAGATTACATTGGACAGGATCTTATAACACGAAGGCACAAGTGAAATTCCCCGATAATTGTTACAGTTCGTTTTATCGCCTTTTTTAAAGATAGGAATAACAATAGAGGTATTCCATTCCTCCGGCATGTGTTCTGTTTTCCAAACTGCGCGTATTAATTTACAAATTTCCCTTGTGAGGCGAGGGCCTCCATTTTTCATCAGTTCTGACGGTAGGTCGTCGATGCCCGCGGCTTTGTTATTTTTCAACTTCTTTATGGCCACTTCTATTTCTATATCAGCAGGATCATCAACTAATAGATCAGCAGTGTGGATTTCGCCGAGATTACCTTCAACTGGGGCTTCGCGTACATTTAATAGTTTATCGAAATAGTCTTTCCATAAATTCAGTGTCTCTGGCGCATCGGCTACTAGAATGCCATTTTCGTCCCTCATTACTTCCGTTCTACTTTGAAAGCCTTTCCTTATAAAATTGATTCTCCTGTACATCTCGCGCGGGTTATTTTGTTTCCTCTCCCTCCCTTTTCTTGGATCTATAGAGCCTATTTGTACTTTTACTAATCTCGAGATACTTCTTATGTGTTTGATCGCACTTATTTTGTAAACTACTTAGTCTGGCCTTCCAGCGTTTTTCAAACCCGAGTTTGCACTCTTCGTCATACCATGGTTTGCTTTTTGTTACTTTCTTTAAACCTATCGTAAGTTTCGCGGCTGACTTTATCGCCTTTTTCATATTGCTCCACAGGGTTTCCGGGTCCTCCTCGTAATTATTGTTATCGTCTCTCTGTTCTTGGAGAGCGTCGAAACTATTAGAAATCTCAACTTGATAATTTAATGTTTCTGTTGCTGTTTTGAACTTATCTATATTGAAACGGACTGTTGGCTCTGTGCGGCTTGTTTTCTTACTGATCGCTAGCCTAGATCTTAATTTTAATATCACGAGAAAATGGTCTGAATTTAAATCCGCTCCCCTATACGATCTTATATCGAGAATGTTTGTATGACGTCTTCTGTCAATTAGAACGTGATCAATCGGATTGTGAGTGATACCATCTGGTGATGTCCAGGTGGCCTTATGTATATTTTCATGCTTGAAATATGTGCTTTTGACAACGAGGTTCTTTGAAGCTGCAAAGTTTATTACTCTAGTTCCATTATCATTACTGACGTCATGGAAACTTTCTGATCCTATTGTAGGCCTATACATCGGTTCTTTTCCAATTTTCGCGTTGAAATCTCCCAATACTATTTTTGCGTCAAAATTTGAGAAATTGTCAAAAACCTTCTCGATTGTTTCGTAAAAAAGATCTTTAGTGTCTTCGTCTTTGTCCTCGGTGGGGCAGTCTACATTGATTAATACCTGTTTGATGAAATTACCCTTTAGTACAATGTATGATAACCGATCGTTAATGAATTGCATGTCGATAACCGCTTGCGAAATTCGTTCATTAATAAGAAAACCGGTCTCCAGTCTGAACTTCTTAGCTCCCCCATAGTGAAAAGTATAGTTATCCTTAGAAATTAACGCAAAATCGCCCGGTCAGCAGGTTTCTTAAAGTGCTATTAGGTCAGTTTTGCAATCATTCTCTATCTTAATGAGTTCGCTAAATCCGCCAGTATTTAGACAACGCGCGTTTAGAGTTCTCACCCTTAGATCTTTAACTTTAGTTTTCTGTTTTTGCAAGTTAGCCATGGTAGTTTCAAGATAATCCCTACGTTAGGATCCTGTTGTCGTCAGACACATCACAGTTTCATCCTCGTATCCTAACATCCCCCTGCAAGGCAGCGCGCCTACTGGCATCAATACCCCTTTGGCCCTATACAGGCGAATCATTCCACACATCCCTTGCGGGCAGTGTCATCGCTGCGGTGTCCAATGGGCAGCAGGATTTTTTTCTTACAATATTTTTAGTTTTGGTTCGGGTAGTGTTTCTAGGTGGATACACGCTGCACCTCGGCTTGCCAGGGCCCACCCATTGGGTATGAACGTGAATGGGTGGGTCCTCCCACGCCATGGTTGTCGTGTACCTATTTTCTACCAGTGCTGGGCCAATATCTTTGGCTGGGCTCACCATACCCACGACTGGTTCCTATCGGCTGTCCGCGACTTCTTATTCTTGTATTCGCAATTATCCTTAGGGGCTGTTCAGCCTTACGGGCCGTTTCTATATCCGAAACCGGAGGACGCGCTGCGTAGTGGTGATAGGAACCCACCGAGCAGTCAAAAAATATATATTTTAGTTAAAACTAGAACTATTCTGTTTAGGAATTCTCTTTCTTGATTGAAAATGCAACATCATTGTTGATGGTTGAGGATTTGCTTTTTTGCTTAATTCAATTGTTTGAAGATTCTTTTTTTGCTAGAAAATTCATCTTTTATGGTAGAAAAGTAATCTTTCTTTGTTGGAATTTTGTGTTGTTTGGAAGCTTAACTATTTGGTTGATAATACAACTATTGGTTCAAAAATTAATTTAATTGCTCTTGAAGATTCGTTACGATTTGTTACATTTTCTACTCATAAATTTTGAACGATTCTTATTTCCTCTTTTTTTTCACAACCCTTTCTTCACATTTTCTCGTTTTTTCGCTTGAATGGAAACTAATTTGATAGAACCCAATAAGAAAAATCAACTTCATTCATTGAAAACTCTAGTGTTATATTTTCGGTTCGGGATACATCTCGTTTGGATAAAAACTCTAGTATTTAGTTAAAATTTTAATAGCTTTATTTAAAACACATCTATTTTGTTGGAAAGTCATCTTTTTTTTGTTAGAAATTCAGCTGCTTGATTGGAAATTAAACAACTTTTCTGAGATTGCATTCTGTTGGATGTAGATTAATAACCTTAATTGCAAATTCAACTATTTCACTTTCAGAAAAATTAACCTTCTGAATTGAGAAATCATCTTTTGCTGAATAATTCCTTTTTTCTAATATTCATCATTTTAGTTGTAATTTCATGTTTAACTATTTGTTGCATGCAGTACCAGAAAAATTAATATATTTCTATTAATGTGAAGAATTTTATTAGTTTCTTTCCAAAATATACGAGAGACGAAAAATTCTCCGTTTTAACTCATAATTCTAATCCTTCGCAAAGATTCCCTGTTTCAACCCCGAATTATAGTTTTTGTTAGTAAATTTCCTGTTCTAAGTTAAAACTGTAATTTGTTGGGGAACTCGTTATTTTAGATCTAATTACATTTTTTCTTTAAAAATTCTCTATTCTAAACCACAACCAGAAAACTTTTTGATAATTCCGTGTTCCAAACTGAAATTGTTACTCGTTTAGAAAATTTCTTGTTCTCAATAAAAATTACAATTTGTGTATGAAAATTCCTTATTCTAAGTCAGAATCATGAATATTTTAGGAAATTCTTTATTTCATATATAATATATAAATTTTTTTAATGTCGTATTCCGAATTAAAATTATAATTCTTCTAAAGAATTTTCTTCTTTATTTCAGAATTACAGTTATATTGAAAAACTGTCCGTGCAAAGGCACCAATGTCATTATTTCCGGAAACTTCTGGTTCTGGATCTGAAATAGAATTTTTTTCAAAATGTCTTTTCCACAAATCAAAAAAGGAATTTATAGAAAATTCCTTTTTATAAATTCAAATTGGCTCATGTTGGAACGTTTCTATTTACAACTAACAATAATAACTTTCTTTTCAATTCCCTATTCCAAGAATTATCATTCTTCTTGGCCATTTCCCGTTTTAAACCAAAATCAGTCTTAGGACTGATTTTATAATTTTTTTTTCAAAAATTGCGATTCCTTAACCAAAATAAAAATTCTTTTCAAAAATTCCAAGTTCAAATTGTCATTCTTTTGGGAAATTTCTCGTTCCCACTCACAATTATAATTTTTTGCTTAAATTTCCTATTATTAATCCGGATCAGAATTCTCGAAAAATTTCTATTCCAAATCGGAATGATAATTCCTTTTAAAAATTCCAAGTTCATATACAAAATTATTGTAATTGTGTAGAAAGATTCTTTGCTAGAAACCTAAATTGTAATTGTTTCTTGCAGTTCAGAATTATAGGCATTTTGGAAAATTCCCGCGAAAAAACCACAATTATATTTTTTTTCAAAAATCTGCTTTTCCAAATCAGAATAATATTTTTCTTCAATTCCCTGGTTCGTTTCAAGCCAAAATCCTAAAACGTTCAGGAAATTCCTCGTTCTTAGTCAAGGTTGTGGATCTTTTAGAAAATTCCCCATTTTCGTCGTGAAAAATGATTTTTTAATAAATGCACTGTTCCACACCTAAATGAGAATAACGTTAAAAAATACCACGTTCAAAATTCAAATTGTTACTATATTGAAACATTTCTGGTTACGGCAAACATATATTTTTTCAAATTCTCTCTCCCCAGACAAAATTATAATTCTCAAGAAAAATTCCTTGTTTCAGATTTGAACTATAATTGTTTTTTTTTTAATTCCTTGTTCAAAGTCAGAAACATAATTCTTTCAGGAAATTCCACCTTCCAGGATAAAATTGTTACTATTTTAGAGAATTTGTTGTGCCAACGCACAATTTGAATTTCTTTTAAAAAATTCCCTGTTTCAAGTCAAAATTTAAATTCTTTTGGAAAATTCTTTCTGTCAGATCCGGATTGATTTTTTTTGTCCCAAAATGTTTTGTTCCAAGTCATAAATATAATTCTTTGTGAAAATTAATCTGCTTCAAGTCAGAATAATGATTCTTTAAAAAAATTCCTTATTTCAGATCTGCTTTAGAATTATTTTTCGAAAATGTCCTGTTCCTAATTAGAATCATAACTCGTTTATAAAATCAACAGTTCCATGTCAAAAATGTAATTCTTTCGGAAACTTTCTCCTTTCCGATCTGCCTCATATTATTTTTTAACAACACACTCTCCCGAATCAGAATTTTCTTTGAAAATTCTTTCGAAGATAAAATTATTGTAATTGCCTTTTTTCATTTAAAGTTTTCTGTTTATTAAATTTCCCATTTTCATAAAATTACAATTGTCATTTGGGACAAGAAAGACATTTTCCAGAATAATAACATCTTGAACTTGAAACGTAATCTTTTCGAAAAGAATTCTGATTTCAGAATCACAATAATTTTGTCCTCGAACGGGCGATTCTTGAGATTCATTATGATTCTGATTTGGAACACGAAATGTTTGAAAAAGAATTCTACTGCGGATCTGAAGCACGAAATTTTCGAAAAGGATTGTTATTCTGACTTGGTACAGGGAATTTAAGAAAATAACTAAAATTTTGAATTACAAAAGGAAATTTCCGAAAAAAAAATTTTAATTCGTTAGAGGGAATTAAAGAAAAAATTAGAATTTGAATATAAAATGAGGAATTTTTCAGAAGAATAATAATTCTTCATCTGATATACTCTTCAACATTTTTTATTGAAAATTAAACAGAAGTCCCAGTTCACGTAAAAATTCGCGGTCGTTTCTCGGTAACATTCTCGAATTACAATGGACAAATGGACTGCAAATTAATTATACATATTGAAGCTCTTCATGCGATGCTTTTCTACAGAGTTCAGTTTTCAATTTTCAAAATTTAATTCGGTTGTACATTTTCCAATTTCTTATCAAAAATTAGGATTATTTAGCAAACTTTATATAAATAATTTGCTGTGAATAATGATGAACATGAGTATCTTAATTTTTGTATAGCTTTTTTTCTTGCTTCCTCTTAGTAAAAATGGTTAAAACTTAACTGATTGCTAGATTAATTTAACAAATTTCGTTAGCGAAAAGTTTCGTTGAGAATTCATATTTTCTAGTCGATAATTGAACTACTTTTGTTAAAAATTCGGGTTTCTTTTTGCTAAAGTATTAATTTTTTAAACTAACAATATTGCTGTTCCGTCTTTGGTAGTAATTGTATATTTTCAATTAAAAATTTATCTTTTCTAGTTGACAATTTTATGTATTTTCTCAAAAATTCATATTTTTTAGTCGAAAGTTAATCTTGTTTGATGAGGATTCATCCTTTTTGTTTAAAAACTTAGATTTTTCGTTTAGATTTAACCATTTGATTAAGAATCAAACTATTAAAAAATGGTATTTCCGGATTGGTAATTCAAACATTTAATAGAAAATTTCTCTTTTGGATTTGAGGTTCAACAATGCTGTTGAAAATTGATGTATTTTGGTGAAAGCTGGTGTTTTTTGGTAGAACATTAATATTTTTGCTGACAAATATTTCGTTTTGGTTGAAAATTCAACTATTTGCACCATCCCAGTTTAGTATAGAAGCTTATCCCTTATGAGTTAAAAATTCAGCTATTTGGTGAAAAATTAATGTGTTTTATTAAAAGTTCGTCTCTTTGGTTGAAATAGTAATTGCATTAAATATGGTATTTCAAGTAATTTTATTTCAAAGAATTTATAGTCGAGAATAGCCTGAAATGGTGTGCAAGTTGAAGGACTATCCCCTAGGAAAGTTGTAAAAGAAGGCTAGTATTTAGACAACGAAATCCCTGAAATTTCATCTTTAATCACTGTCACGGAAACTTAAGAAATCTCCACGAGTGTCTGAGATGTGACAAAAAATTTCCAAGCGTGTCTGCGTCGGTTTTCAGTCAGCTGATTGTACGCTTTAGAATATTGTCGTCTGACAATAATATTTCTTTTTCTTTCCCCATTGCCTCATTTGTTAAAGGGCAGAATAAAATATCGAATTACAATTAACCTGACAGGCCACGCCTGACCATAGCGGGCTCGTACTACTGACCGCCACAGCATACTTTCCGTTACGCAGTAGTTGACGCCGTTAGGGGCAGACACCGGTCTATCTACTTCAGTACCACTGAAAATCTGACCTTTCCAGTCGGCTTAGTCGTGTTAACACCAGGACCGCTAAGTAATTCTGAAGTTATTTTAATAATACGTCTTTTGATGTATGATTTATCAAAGACAGACAGGAGAGACATTTTCTCTTACCGCGTTTCCGACAGATTTTGATATTTTTAAGTACAAATTTGTTTCCCAAGAATGCTTGTGAATGTTTGAACAAATTGAAATTATAACGGCAAGAAAATACGTTCATTTCGCGACATACCTTGGAAAGAAATGTTTAAACAAATAAAATTGTCTAACTAATTGAGAATTAATTAAGAAACGGTGACCAACTGTAATATTAAGAAAACTTATAATTTGTCACTTGTGGGATTTTCTTTGGGAACCCATAAGAGTCTCTGAGAGTTATTTACCTTCAAAATTTATGATTGATTCTTATTCTCTGATGAATTCTAAACAAATACTGAAATAAGAAATTACTTGAAACACAACGATTTGTATCTCTATCTATTTAATCAATAATATCGGTTGGTGGTAACCAAACCAAACTGCGTTCTTAGGCTGTTGTCAATAGAATCCAAGTGATCAAAGTGTTTGGTCTTTACAGTCTTATAAAAAACAACACATTGTTATCTAAACAAAATAATTTTAAAAAATTTTTAATAAAATGATCTTGCATTGGATTGTGTAGAAGAGAAATTAAATTTAAATAAAAATTTAACTAGAATAACAAAAAATGAAATTTTAATAGCCACACGGATTGTGTTTAACAATATGGTTTTCTCTTTTAATAATAAATATTACAAACAATTATCGGGATGCCCTATGGAGTCGCCTTTGTCTCCGGTTATTTCAAATTTGGTTTTAGAAGACGTGGAAAGTAAAGCCCTTTCGTTATTGAATATTACACCGATTCTTTATAAGCGTTATGTGGACGACATCTTAACTCTAATTCCAACTAACAAAGTGGTTGATTTTATCAATATTTTTAATTCTATAGAATCCTCAATTCAATTCACTCATGAATTGGGAGAAAACAACTCAATACATTATTTAGATATTACGATTAAAAAAACATCGGATGCTAATTTAGAAACTAATTAGTTTAAAAAAAACTCTTGGTCAGGTAGATACTTAAATTTCAGTTCGCACCATGCCTTTCATACAAAAGTTGGTCTGATTAAAGGCTTAATAGATAGATGTTTAAAGCTGAGTGATGTAAAATATAGAGAAGAAAATTTAAGTCAGTTAAAAACCACTTTATTGCTTAATAAGTATCCTCTGCAATAATTGAATAAAATCATTGAAGAGAGAATTTTTGAAATTTTTAAAATTAGTAGTAAAAAGGATAAATGGATTAATTCATTTTTCAATACAGATCTTAAAGTTACTCTTCCTTATATTGAAGGTTTATCTGAACGTTTAAAGGGTTCTTTACGAAAATTTAACATAAACGTGTATTTTAACAATATTTCTTCTTTAGATAAATTTTTAGTTAACAAAAAAAAAAGATTTCGATAGTACTGATTGTTTGTCTTGTGTTGTTTATCGTATCACTTGTAAGGGTTGCAAAAAGTTTTATATTGGTGAAACCGGCAGGACATTAAAAGACAGAATAGCTGAACACAAAATAGATTGTGTAGTGGGTAATCAAAGTACAGGTTTGTCACAACATGCCTGGAATTTCGATCATCATTTTGATTTTGATTTTAAAAACATTAAAATTTTGGCAAGAGAAAAAAACGAATTTAAAAGACGTAATTTAGAGTCCATCTTCATTAATCAATTTCATAAAGAATAGATAAATTTACAGATTGATACGTTAAATATTAATAAAATTTATCAATGTATATTAAAATAATTTCGATCATGTTTCCTTAAACATTTTCACCCGTCCTGCTTTCAAATATTTGACATTTGGCGCGTTTGTCTCATTTAGGTCTGTTTTGATGTTACCATCGATATAATTGTAAAGTGAATTTGTAGGTTTGATTAATGTAAACACCCGTCTGTTTCGTTCAATGTATCTTCATGTCATCGTTGTTAATTGTTGCTTTGACTTATCGCGAAAAATGTAGTACATATGTTATGGATCTTTAATATCTCGCTTGAGTATTAAAGATCTTTTGATTTTAAACTAATTTGTTTATTAATTTGACTACAGTATTATTGATGTGACGTCAGTTTTTCATTAATGTTTTTCTGACAATTTTTATCGATTTCAGGTAATTGTTTTTCGATTTTACCATATATTTATTCAAATTGTTGTTTCGACTTTAATTAACTTTTGTTCATTTTATTAAAAAATTTTTTAAATTATATTGTTTAGATCTTGAAAATGGCTCAAAGTCGAGCCGAAACGTCGATCGTATTAAAATTTTGACACCACAATAACAATGTGTTGTTTTTGATAAGACTGTAAAGACCAAAAAATTTGATCACTTGGATTCTATCTATTCATTTAAGTTTTTTTGTTTATTTAAAAATGTTAAGAAGCAATCTCATTTCAAAGTGTTTATTAAATTAAATTTTATTAGTTAAATTATATCATGTAGCTGGATAGATTTTTGTTCTGCCAAGTCAAATTTCCGGTAAAAAAACAGTTGGCTGTCATTTCCCGGGGTTTTCCAATTTAACGGTCACCCTGTAAATTGGAGGTTAAAATAAGAGAACGTCTCAACTACAGTTTTCACACTATCTTAGGAAAAGAAGGTTATCATTTTTGCATGCTCAATTTATTCATTAAAGTATTCACACATAATTTACCGAATGTGATAGTATATAATAACAGAATATGATGTAATATAGTAATATAAGAGATTAATGCAATAATTTCAGAATATCCAAAGAATATAGAGATTTTTACAATGCAGGGCACTCGCGATATAACTTTAAAACATCCACTTATGTCCGTAAATAAAATTTTCTGCACTCGAGTCATTTGATAATTTTGCAAGAGGTCCTTGCGCGGCCAGCCAGATTAATACAAATTTATGATCTCGAATTTGTTTTTTTACTCTATTTCGTCGAGTATAGTGTTTAACACCTCCCTAGTGTTTGGTATTGTTATAAATAGAATGTTCATTCTTGTTCCAGGTATGTACTGCGGTGGGTGAGCTGGATCGTTTGGCTGCCAACGGCAGGGACATCGTTGGCAGTGCATTGTTATACCAAATATATGTGCCGAAACTAAATTTGGTCTGAGATTTGAGCAGCCATTTGATGATTTTGCATGTGGCTCTTGCGCGGCCAGGCAATTTAAAAAAATGTCATTGTCACAAACGGTGGCTACGTGCGTGGTCTTCCACCGGGAACTTGCCCGCAGCTCTTAGCACATTTACATTCCGGAGGAATTCTTCTAGTTTGTTTATTGGCTCTATTTCTTCGAGTATAGTGTGTAAAACCTCCTTAGTGTTTGGTATTGTTATTAACATAGCGGTGGTCCTTCCTTCAGATGGGTAAACCGGACGGTTAAACGGATTGTATGGCTCCCAAGCGCAGGGTTCTTTGCAGCGGAATGTCATGCCATCTATCTGTGCCGAAATTGCTTTTGGTCTGAGATTCTGAGCAGGAGTGTCAGGTGGTGCCATCGAAGCCATTTCATGGGAAATATGTCTATTATCGTTCGGCATACGCACTAAAGCTTGATACTCTTTAAATTCTTTTGATGGTATAACCAGTGCCCAACTGGGCATGACTTCAGCTTCCCTGCATACTTCATGAAGCTCTCCATGCTCGGTTAGCACATGAATTTGACCGCTTGACCTCCCGGACATCATCACACCGGACATCCTCATAGCATCACCTGAGGTTGTGGGGGAAAAAATTGACATTTAGCAAGCTTCTGTATACTAGTCAACTTAAAGATTTAGTTTTAGAATTATGCGAATCACGTTTTGAGACACTCTGAAGCCGAAAATCAAGGTTTGGAAATGGCGTCTGTCTGTATGTCTGTTCGTCCGTCCATAAATGCGATAAATCTCGAAACAATGAGTGAAGAAAATCGATCTATGGTACATTTTTTCACAAAATTTCTTTCAAACATTTTTTTGCACAAATTTGTTTTTAGAACTTTTTTTTAAATTTTTTTTCAAACATTAAATTTTTTTTATTTTTTATTTATTTACTCTACTCTATACAATATAAAGTTAGTATTCATCGTTACCACTTACTAACAACTTTATTGGACGGGCGTTGCAAAAAATAGCGTTTGATACACGTGCGCGTAGGTGATTGGTAACCCGTGTGATTGCATCATTCGCCTGCGGTTCGAAGCACTCGTCTACGTTTTCGCACTCGCTTCGCTCGTCCGCGAACCACCGACTCATGCTTCGAGCCTCCGGCTTATGCTGCAAAATTCACACTCGCACACAAGCACCTATTTTACGCACTTATATCACAAATAATTATTTTCTACCAGAAAAGACACAAATTAATAGAACAACACATAAATTTCCAACTAAAGGTAAATTTTTATCTAAAAATAGAATGGGTTTATTTTCAGTTACAAAAATTAATTTTCAACAAAAAAAAAAACGAATTTTCATCAAAATGGTTACATTTTTAACAGAAGAAATTAATTTTTAATTATTTGAACCTTGTTTACAATTTTAAATGTTTTATTTGAAATAGAGTACCATCTTAAGGCTCTTAGAACAAATCAAATTTAAAATTTAAAATATTTTAATCAGTAGCACGGTTAATATTTTAAAACTTTCAATATCAGCTCAGAAGTACCAAATTAAATCTTTTAGAAATGTTAGGAATCTTTATCAATGAAAAACTCAAATTGGACGCTCTCAAGCAAACCTACTAAAAAACACACGCACACACATATACATATGGTTTATTTGTTACAGGCAATAATTATTATATTACACTTACAATCGTTAGGCAGAAACCCCACCAACGTCAGGTGTAGAAAAGAAAGAATTTTCTTCATTCTTGCTAACTGTCTCACTGACCGAGAAAGAGAAGAGTGAACTGATTACTGAAGAATTTCGACGGCTATTTAAACTAACTTTGACGAAATCTAATTGGCGCATTTTGTTTAATCTTCAAAACGAATAGAGTGTATGGAGAGAGATTGTGGAATTGACACCTCGACATTTTCTCTATTTGCTAGGCTTAATATACCTGGCGTTTTTGAAATAATCAAAGATAACAATGCGTGTAAAAACAAGAATTAAAATCAATTTCCTTATTTTCGTCTATCTTATGTTTTGAACTGCAAACAAGGATGGATGAAATCACTTTGACCTGAAAAAGCTGGCGGTTTCTATGCTAATAAAAGGAGTGAGTGGGATGATAGCCAAGCTGACTTACTGTTTCGAAATCCATAATCCGGCGCCGTGTTATTAATTTTCTACTTTTCTTAATTTGATATAATTATTCAAAATATGTTAAGTTACTTGGGCCTATAAAATACATTCAAATCATGATTTTCATGGAAATGAGAATTGTTATAAACACACCATTTTATTGAAAAAAGACGATTGTGTAAAATTATCATCTCTATTGAAACAATGAGAAGGCAGTTTTGTCATACTTGAAAATAGATTGCGTCACATCCACCAAGATAACATATTTACACGTGATCTTCCTGAAAAATGATGGAACGAGAATTATTCACACGCATAATATATTTTACCACGTTTGATTTACGCCTCGTGTCTAGGTTCGACGAAAATGTTTGTTTAATTTTTATCGAATTTTAATTAACAGCAGCTATTTTGCTTCGTAATTTATTCTCAAGATTTATATGCGTTTCGTTTTCATTTTATAGTATTCAGGAAAGTAAATAATCAGATAGCCATGAATCGTTCAGGAAATAAAATAATCCATTATTATTCAGAATTGAATGAAAATTTCGAATTTTTCGTACATGAAAGGAAAAGCTTTAGATATTTTCAAAAGATTCAAAATAGAAAATCATTTCCGCGAACACGTGGGGAGAATCTGAACGTAACGTTCGTCCTTTCTAGAACTCCCGACTTGATGAACTCTGTCAATTCCCTATCCATGTCGGTTGATGGTCTCGTTTCTGGTCGTGAGCAAAAACTTTCTGAAAATGGAATTGTCGGTGTTTTCTTCATGAAAGAAATGGAATACCCTTGTAGAACACTGATGATCGAGTTTGAAGCCCCGAAAATGGCCCATCCTTTGGTGCTATCTCAAATGTCCCCCTTGAAATTTTCTTTCATCCTGCGAGTCAGATTTTTTTTTAAATTTCTTCTTCTGCCAGCACCTGGTGATCTAGAAATATTTCGGGACTCCTACTATCGCCCTTGTCCTCCTCCATTCACTTTTTTCATCTGCGCTGAAAGAAGATTTTTGATGGAAACGTCGATTCGATAAGGGCAGCGCACATGGTTTTTTACTAGTACTCTCTCATGATGCTTTATTTCCTCCAAAAGTTTAGGACTTCCCAGACTGAGGGTGGGACAGTGTCGAGGAGCGAAGCCATGTGGTTATTTGTTGGTACAAGACCCTTTCACAGAAAAAACAGAACATAAACTTTACATCGATTTCCGACGAAAGATTATTTGCAACAAAAATTAAATTCACTGGATGAACTTCACACAAATTCTATTGCCGGGATTCGCCCGTGATTAGCGCCACCCTTTTCCGCCGCCAGAACTGACGCGACGCGCCGTGCCAGGATCATCGGTCAATCTCCCGTTCGAAGTTGACTGTCCCAACACGCCACCCCGTCCGTGAGCACTCATCGTGCCGCCCAGTCAAACGCTGGCGCCGCCCAGCGTGATCGGCCGAGTCTGCACTCCACCGAAACCGACCGAGCGTGTCGGCACCCCCTCGTCAGGAAGTAGCAACATCATTTTACTCTCGGCCGACGAAACATTCTCACCATCACTACTCGAGCCGCCTCCATCCAAACGCTTCAGGGGAGCCGACTCCTGTAAGCGCAACCTCGACCGCGATCTGTACCTTGGTTCCGCTCACTCTCTAAAGAAACAAAAAAAAAAAAAAATGTCACCCCCAGCCGACCACTCACCGGTCCCTCCCTCTCCGGGCCGGTGAACTCGTTCGTGGGCCGTCCTCCACGTACGGTCGCGGACCATCCCACTTCCTTCCGACCTCCTTTTCGTTCTCCCTCCCACCACAAGGAACCACAAGTCGACGCACAAGTCGCACTCCCTTCACTCGCTTCCCCCTGTTAGGTCGATGCACTCATGGACAGCCTGACTGCGTGGCAAAAATTAATAGAGACGGAAATCAAGAGGGTATACTCCCCCCCCCCCCATCCAGTCAGCGTAACTTGCCCCAGGGCTGAGCGGGCTCGACACGTATTTGTTCGCCCCATCGTCACGGCACCCGGCTCCACGACCACCCCCTCGCCACTAGAAACGGGGCCTGGTCACAGCAACCCCCCATCCTTCCTTCCTTTCAAACATCTGGGGAACCTCCCCCCCTCTCGACCGTACGCCGCGCACCGTCAGCACGACAACAGCCAGCAAAACCGTACGGATACCTCATTCAGTACCCACCCCCACGCACAATACTAAGACTCACTGTATACCTCCCCCACCCACACGCTTGCGAGCAACACACGGGGGTAGATAACAAACTCCATACTTTTTGATAGAAATGAAAATATAATTTTTTGGTAGAAAATTAATTATTTTATTGAAGAATTATTTATTGACGATATTCAACTACTTAGTTGAAATTTGAACCTCTTTGTTAAAAATTCATATTTTTGTAAGATTTACCTCCTAGTCTCTGAATTTTACTATTCAACTATTATGAAACTAATATTTTGGATTGAAGAATCATTTTTTGAAATGAACTGTTCCGTAGAAAATTCATTTTTTTTTTAAGATTCATCATTTTAGTTGAAAATTCATCTTATATGATAAAAATGTAACTATTTTCTTGAAAATTAATTTTTGCTTGGTTGATAATCAATGTTTCTAAATATCAATGTGACTTTCCCATTATTATTGGTTGAAGGTTAACATTTTGTATTGAAAATTTACATTTTTCAATAGGAAATTCATGTATTTTGTTGAAAATTCGTCTTTTTTGGTCAAAATACAATCATGTCGTATGGAAATTGATCCTTCTTGGTTGAACATGCAACTTTTCGCGTTTTATTTAATCTGATTTTTATCAGGTTTGAACAATTTGTAAGAAAATCGAATTATTCAGTTAAAAATTAACTTTTTTGTTAAAAAATTATATTTTTGTTCAAATTGAACCCTTGAGTTTGAAATTAAACTATCAGAAAAATCGTATTTTCGGCTAGAAAATTCGACCGTTTTGTAGATAATTCATTCTTTCTAGTTGAAAATTTAACTGTTTGGTTGAAAATCCACCTTCTTAGTTAACATTTTTGCTCAGAAATTTATTCTTTATAAGTTGAACATTCATCTACTTGGTGAATTTGAAACGTGAAATTTTCTTAAAAAATTCTTTTTTTGGTTTGAGACATGGACAGTTTGAAAAAAGGGAAAATTCAGATCTGAAACAAGTAATTTTCTAAAATAATCATAATGCTGATTTGGAATAAGGAATTCCTCAGAATAATTATAATTCTGAATCGCAAGAGGAAATTTTTCAGAAGAATCATAATTATAATTTGGGACAGAGAATTCAAAAAAATATAATTTAGATATTGAATAAGGAGTTTTTCAAGATCATTATGCTTCAGAATTGGATGTGGACGTTTTCGAGAAGAATTATAATCCTGACTTGAAATAGGAAATTTAGAAAAAAAATTATGATTCTGAGTGAGAACGAGAAATTTACTAAAAGAGTAGCAATTTGAACTTTCAACGTGAAATCATAGAAAAGTATGTATTTTCGTTTTGGTTCAGAAGCGAAAATTCGTTAAACAAAGTTTTTAATTCAAGCCTGAAATAACGAATTTAAAAAAAAATACTTCGGATCTGAAATAACGAGTTTTCGTTTCTCGCATTTTTTCCAGCAAGGTTTTTCTTCAAGTTATTTCTCACCAAACTCATGACATTGAATTATTTGCACATTCCATCTATTCTATCTTGTTTCATTCACGCCTCGTGGCTAGATTCGCCGAAAATATTTGTTCATTTATCAACAAACTTTATTCTTAATGTTTTTTTAAAAGTATTATTCGGGAAATTTCAATTCAATTCAATTAAAATGAAGTCAATATTAATTTTTGAAATTAATATTTAAGAATATCTTTACTACCTCCTCAAGAAAAAAATTTCCCTAAAACATTGCAGATAGAAAAGAATCATTCAGAGCATAAAATAATTAACGGCTAATTAAAATTGAATGAAAATTTTGACTTTTGTCTCAGATTTCATTTTAGGAATAAATAAATTAAAATCAGTTCATGGCTTTGTTATAATTTTTTTGAACTAAGAAAAATACATTATTTTGTCAAAATCCACTCAGAGAATTTTTTAAAAGTATGATAATTTTCAGTTTGTTCTGAGAATTTAAAAAAATTGTACTTGTGAGTTATACCTTCATTTAAAAAGAAGAAAAATAATAATATCTAATTTTATTTTGGAATGGGGAATTTTCTAAAAGAATTAGATCTTGATTATAATTGGTGAAATATTGAGAAAAAATTCCAGTTCCGATTTGCAAGAAGTTTTTTACAAGAACTTTGATAATATTGACTTGGAATAGGGATAGTTTCAATGGAATTAGGATTCTGCAATCGACCAAAGACTTTTTGGAAAGAAATGATAATTTTTAATTAAAAGAATGAATTTTACGAAGCATTCATACGTAATTCTTAACTGGATTTGAAAATTTTCGAAAAAAATGTTATAATTCCAATCTGGAACCAAGTTTTTATCGACAGAATTATAATTCTGACTTATTATTATTATTATTAGTTCTGGGTTGTGATAAACTTTGAAGCAAAAGTGGAATGGTTAAAAATTGTAATTACCTATAAAAAAACCTTTTTTTCAACAAAATGGTCAATTTCTCAGTCAAGTAGTTCAATTTTCTAATGAAATTATGAAACTTTGATAAAAGAAATGAATGTTAACCAAAGTTGTTCGACTAAAATCCAAGTAGTTTATTCTTGAGAAAAAAATCCTTTGATGCAAAAAAAATATGAAAACAAAAATTGTTCGCCCAAAAAAGATCTACTTTGTTTCTGATCATTTTTGAATAAGACAAGTTGTTCTTATTTTAATTATTAAAAATGAAATGGCAAATTTAAAAATATATAATTCTTTGGAGAACGAGAGAATATATGAAAAAAAATTGATATACGAAAGTTCTTGACCAGAAGAAGATCTAGAAATTTCTTAAAAATAATTTTTCGATTGAACGCGTAATTTTTGTTTTAGTCGTAGAATTAACGTTTAAAATTAGTAACGAATTCTTTTTGATAAGACGGTTATTTTTTGTTTTAATTGTAAAATAACAATAAATTTTTTGAAAATAATTTGAATTTTGAGTTTTTTCAATAATGAAGACGAATCTTAATAAAAGTAAATTTTCAACAAAAGAGTACAATCCAAAAGATGATTATTTAACCCGAACCGATAATTTTATAAAACGTCACTATTTAAAGAAACCAAGGAGGTGTATCTAAAAAAATATGAATTTTAAGCAAAATAGTTTGAATGTTATTCAAGTAGTGGAATTTTCAACTGAAAATGATGAATTGAATCAAATAATTAAATTTTCAACTAAAAAATGAATTTTCCAGCAAGAGCATAGAGTTTCTACCAAAAACACTAATATCCAACAAAATATATTATTATTTAACAAAATTTTTAATTTCGAACCAACAGAACATATTCTTTACATAACTATTCTATTCTAAGAGAAATTTGCTGAAAACAATATTAAATCAGTCAGTAAAAATAATGAGCGTATTAACACTCTTGAAGCTGGTTCCGTACTACAAGGGGCGGAAATTGATGACATCAAGAAGGAGGCTAAAGAATTGAAAGCCAAAGTGGTTACATTGGAGCACGCGCTAAATGTCAATGAACAGGCGACGCTGCATGCTAACCTGGAAATTCATGGGGTCCCCATGAAGCCTAATGAGGACCTTGCTGCCACCTTTGACTCTATCGCCAGAGCTCTCGACGTTACTCTTCAAAAGGATGACGTTGTCAAGCTTTACAGGATAATTAAGGCGCCTCCTTCGACTAATTCTTCACCCCCTCCCCCGATCATCGTAGCCAAGTTCTGCAGACAAGAAATACGGGATAAATTTATCGAGTGACGTAAGGCCAAGAGAGGGAAAGATCAAATATCTTTGGATCTCCGGCGGAAAAATTTTCTGCCGAAAGAAGGACGGTTCGCCCAGAATATACTTGTCGAACATACAATCTGTTGATGGACTGCAATAGCAATCAAGGTCTAATTCCATTATGTATTTGATTTTATCCTCTCCAACCTTAGCTCTGCCCTATTTGATATGCTACTTATATATTGGTAAATATACGTCTTTGATTGGTGCTCTTTACCTTCTGTCAACTCTGATTACTACGATACTTCTGAATTTCTCACATTGTACCTATCTAAATTTTCAAAATAAGGTTATTCGATTATGTTCTTTTTTCTTAGTACGCAACTTTCTTATTTTCCTTTGCTATATACCTGTTAACTGCTTTCTGGCTGCTCTGGAGATTGTCCATTCTGAACATAAACAACAACTTTCAATCTCTTTTTGTGTGTATCACTGCGCTAATTCAGTTTCGCACCATCAGTGTAAATTTACCTTTTTTATGCACTATTTCTATATATTAAGTGTTATAGCTCTTACGGAATTAATAATTTTTACTTTGTTATGTGCATTTTTGACTGTTTGCAAATTTAATCATGATAACTGGATTCTGTTGGTTCTTTGCGTCTTTCACTTTAATGGTATGGAAAGGATTTATCGACTTTTGAAGGTATCTTAGACATTTTTACGTCTAAATATATTTGAACTTTACCTATCACTTTTTGAATGGAAACCTTAAATATTTGCCACGTTAATGCTCAGTCCTTACCTGCCCATTACCATTAATTCAAACATCACTTTCAGTCCCGTTCCTTTCATATCATAGCCGTATCTGAGACCTGGCTTACGCCTAACATACCCTCGAGTCTCGTGGCACTTGACCATTACACACTTTTCCGTAGGGATAGAGATGAGAGAAGAGGGGGTGGGGTCTGTCTTTACATTCATGACAGTTTGAAGGGTGTGCAGGTGGGAGTGAGTCCTTTCGCCAATCACCCTACCGCAGAATACCTTTTTATCAAGGTATCGTCGCCACATGCCAGTGTGCTAGTGGGTGTGATCTACAAACCTCCTAATGCCTCCTATTGTAGGGAATTTGAAACTGATATATTTGATCTTATACCTAATTATAATAACATTGTTCTTACTGGTGACCTAAACACAAATCTTAATGTTACCAACAACTTAACTAACTATTTAAAATCAGTAGTGTTCTCCGCCGGATTATCGATAGTTCCTCATAATGCAACCCACCATACTGATCATTCCAGTACATGGATTGGTATAATTATTGTTGATGATTTAGACAAAGTGCTTTCTTCCGCTCAACACTCAATTTCATTCCTTTCAAACCATGACCTTATCAGCATCCAGTATCTATTCTCCTTTAACCCCTCTTCTAGTATAACCCCTCTGACTATACGAAATCTTAAAATTATAAATGAAGCTGAATTTCTTGAACATCTATCCACCTATGACTGGAAAAGCATTTTTATCGAAAGGGATATTAATAGGAAGGTGATTCGCTTAAGCACATTCTTAAAATCAGCCTTTGATAAATTTGCACCACTCCATACCCTGCAAGCTAGAAAGAAGTTAACTCCCTGGATCACTCCTGTTATCAAAGATCTGATGAAAGAAAGGGACAAAAAACGTAGATTGGCCAAAAGAACAAAAAATAGTATCATTCAAGCTGAATTTCGTAAATTGAGAAACTTAGCACAAACCAAAATTAGGGATTCATACAATCAATATAATTATAACTCTATCAAAAACAGGAATAAAAATGAAAACATCTGGATTATCTTAAAACGGCTTTGACTTATTCCACCTAAGCACTTGTCACCTGATAACAATTTCTCTCCGGCAGACCTTCTTACTGCCTTTACTACAAAGCCCACACTCCCTGTAAATGTCACTCCTTTTACGTCCTCAGTTACCCATGAATTTGATGAAACCAAGTTATTCTTCTCTGATATATCGCAAGAAACCCTAGTAGAAAAACTTTTCGAGGTAAAATCGAATGCACAGGGTTCCGATGGAATTTCAATGAAAATGATTCGCCTTGCATTGCCAGTCATTGGTCCTATTCTTTTGCACATCTATAACGCATCTCTCCAGGTGGGTATATTTCCTGATATCTGGAAAGAAGCGATTATTCGCCCTATTCCCAAAATGTCTAATCCTACAACTCCTAAAGACTTCCGACCTATTTCCATCCTTAGTGCCTTGTCTAAACCTTTCGAGCGTATCGTCCACCAATAACTTACGGCACACCTTGAAATTAACAATTTAATGGACCCAATGCAATCCGGGTTTCGTGAAAAGCATAGTACACTTGCAGCTTCACTCAAATTAACTTCTGACATTGAACTTGCAAAAGATAGAAGGGAGATTTCGGTTGTTGTTCTTTTCGACTTTTCTAAGGCATTTGATACAGTTAACCATAAACTACTATTGGCCAGGCTTAAATCGCTACACCTCTCTAATATGGTGGTTAAATGGTTTGAATCCTATCTTAGTAACCGCTCTGAAAGAGGACAGCTTAGCAATGGCGAGCGGTCTGATTGCGTGGAGGTCAGAAGTGGTGTCCCTCAGGTTCTTCTCTTGCGCCCACTCTCTTTAATATCTATACCTCTGAACTTGGTAGAGAGCTTTCTTACTGCAACTACCGTAAATATGCTGATGATTTTAAGCTTTACCTCTCCGGACCTATTGCTACTCTTAAAAGCTTACTCCGAAAGGTACAGGAGGATATCGATATGGTGGTGCACTGGTCCTCGACAAGTGGTCTCACTCTTAACCCTGCTAAAATTATGGCTATAATCATAGGCCCTTCTTCCTCTCCATCACTCGAAACAATTGCCACCCTACCTCCGCTATTGATTGAGGGGCGTATCATCCCGTTTGTGGACTCTGCAAAAGATTTAGGATTTATTCTTAATCGTTCTCTCACTTGGAAGGAACAAGTTTCAGATATTTCAAGGAAAACATTTCGAGTCCTCCAACAGCTTAACAGAAATAAAGAATCACTTCCCACTCCTACTCGAATCCTCCCAGTTAAAAGCCTCATTCTTCCTTTCTTTGACTACGGCTGTATGGCATATGATGATGTTACTGATCAGCTGAATGTCAGACTTGAGCGTGCGCTTAATGCTTGCGTTCGGTTCATTTATAACATCCCTAAAAGTGAACATATTACTCTATACACAGAAAGAGCAGGACTTCTTAACGTCGCCAAGAGAAGGCAATTTCATATGGGTAACTTGCTTTATAGTCTATTTACTAATGAAGCCCCGCGTTATCTGTTTAATCTCTTCTATTTTATTGAAAAAGATCAACCGACACATTCCAAACTCCGTGAAAGGAAAAAAGTACTAAAAATTTTACCACACCGCACGTGTAAAATGCAAAGGTCTTTTATGATTCGTGGTGCCCCTCTTTGGAATAAGCTACCTTCTACAATTAGAAATGCACCGTCACAATATCACTTTAGAAAACTTCTTTTTGCTTACTTATTAAACACTTAAAATTCTACCCTCGAAATTACTCATTGGTAATACTTAAGCCCATCTGTAATAGTGATATATACAAACTTGTGCATGTATCTACTTTCTTTTAATTATGTATCTTTACTTACGTTTATGTATAGTATTTTTGTTAAATAACAACTTTTATTTTTATTTTTTCATTAATTGTCCGACCGATTGCTACCATATTCTATTATGTTAATATGTATCACCTGTTCCTTACAGGGCTATCTAGCCCTAGGAACTTTCCACAAATAAATACAATATAAATACAATACTTCTTTTGATGTATGATTTATCAAAGACAGACAGGAGAAATGGTGACAAACTGTAATATTAAGAAAAATTAAAATTTTTCACTTGTTGGATTTTCTTTGGGAACCCATAAGAGTCTCTGAGAGTCATTTACCTTCAAAATTTATTATTCTCATTCTCTGACGAATTCTAAACAAATACTGAAACAAGAAAATACTTGTAACATAACGATTTGTATCTCTATTTATTTCAGTTTTTTTTTAGTTTGTTTAAATTATGGTTAAAATGAGAGAAAGTCTCAAATGCAGTTTTCACATGGTCTTAGGAAAAAAAGGTGCTTACTTTTGCATGCTCAATTTGATTATTAAAGTATTCACTCGTAATGTGACGAATGCAATAGTATATAATAACAGAATATGATAAAATATAGTAATATAAGAGATTAATGCAATAATTTCAGAATATCCCAAGAATATCGAGATTTTCCTAATGCAGAAGACTCGCGATATAACTTCATAATATCGAACAACCGCGGTTACGTGCGGGGCATTTGACCGAGGACGAGACAATAGCTTTTGGCGAATTCCGGTTATGTACGAGTTCTTCCACCGGGTTCTTACCCATAGCTTTCAATAAATTATAAGTCTGGAGGTATTCTTCGAATTTGTTTTTTGGCTCTATTTCGTCGAGTATAGTATGTAACACCTCTGTGGTGTGTGGTATTGTTATAAACAGACGGTTGATCCTTATTTTAGGTGGGTCAACCAGTAAGATTGCCGGATCGTATGGCTGCCAATGGCAGGGTTGTTGTTGGCAATGCATTGTTATACCATCTATATGTGCCAAAACAGATGTTGGTCTGAGATTTTGAGCAGGAGTGTTACTTGGTGCGTTCGAAAGCATATTATGGGAAATATGTAAATCTCCGTTCGGTATACGCACAATAGCTTGATAGTCTGTAAACTTAGTTGATGGTAGAGCCCTCCACCAATAGGGCAGGAGTTTAGCTTCCCTGACTCGAATTTTAAGGTTTCCATGCTCGGTGTACAAATACATTTCTCCGCTTGACCTCCCGGAAAACATATCTGCACCTAAGGTTGTAGAGGAAAAAATTGACATTTAGCAAGTTTCTGTATTAGTAAACTTAAAAATTTAGTTTTAGAATTATGAGAATCGTCAGCAATTTCGCACCTCAGTTTTTCAACGGACCTTCACGTTTTGAGACACTCTGGAGCCGTAAATCAAGGTTTGGATATAGAAATAGAATTTCTAACCAAAGCATAGAACATTTATCCAAAAAGATAAAGTTTCAACTAACGACACTACGCTTTTACCAAAAAAGAGGAATTTTAAACAAAATATTTCAAATCTGAAGCCAAGGTTCTTGACCAGTGTAATACGTAATAATTATAATGGTGATGTTTCTGTCTATTGATCTTTTCAATATTTTGATTAAATATTTATTCTTAATTGAGAAAAAAATCAACATTCAATAGAAATATTGGAAAGAACAGTAGACAGAAACATTAACATCATAATTATTTAAACAAAATAGTGAAAGTTCCACCTAAAATAGGATTCTAGTTAAAAACCCTAATTTTCAATTTAAGAAAGCTAATTTTCAATTAAAGAAATCAATTTGAATCAGCAAGATAAATTTTGAACGAAGAAGAATAATTTTTTTATCAATGAAGAGTAATTTCCGAAAAATTACATAAATTTTCAAACAAATATCTGAATTTCAAAAGAAATGTTTGAACTAATACTTCAAATAAAGACATGAATTTTTAACCAAAAAATAGAAGAGGAAAATTTGCAGTCAAGAAAAAATCTTTAACCAAATAACATAATTTCCAACGAAATAGTGACAGTTTCAATTAAAGGGACGAGTTTAAAATAAGGAAGATTAAATTTCTATCAAAAAAAGATAAATTTTCCAAAAGAAATGAAATGGTTACATTTTCAGTAGCAAATTAATTTTCAATGAAAGAAATAATGTTCAATTAAAGGAATGAACATTCGATCAAAAATATTAATCTTCAAATTATAATAGGACTAATATTCTACCAGGAAAAGATTAATTTTCAACAAAATGCAAGAATTTTCAATCAGAAAATCGAATTTTTAACTGAAGAAGATAAATTTTCAACTAACAGGAAATAGGTAAGTTTTCAGTAAAAAATTTATTTTTTAACCAAAAAAATATTTTTGGAATAAAATAGTTCAATTGTAAAGTGTTCTTAAGAAAATTTGTAAATGTAATTCAGGCGAAAAATTTTGTTTGATAGAATGTTATTGTAGCGTGTATCCTTTTCCCAAAAAGTCAATTTTTCATTTTAAACGTATTTTCATAACAAAAGTTTATTAATACAAATTTGTAGATTTTTTTGGCTGAACAGCTTGGGTCTTCATCTTTCTTTGTACCATGCGTCGTTTTTGCAATTTTTTTTTCATTATTAATGTTATTTTTCACAATTGAAACAAAAATTACGCTTCCTATCAAAAAATGATTAGTAGAAAGTTTGTAGCTCTTTTCTGAGTGAAGACGTTCTGTTCATTAATTTTTGTTATGGTTTGTGTCGTTTGTCCAAAAATTGAATTTATTTTAATCTTAAATCAGTTTTTTGCAATTGAAAGAAGAGCCAAGCGTCCCATAAAAAAGTAATTCGTAACATATTTGTAGATCTTTTTTGATTGCACAAGTTTTATCGATTCATCATTTTTCGTATCTTGTATAGTTCGACTGCAGAATGGAATTTTCGATTTTCCATTATTTTTTTGTGCGATAAAAATTGGAATGTTCGATTCTTGAAGCAAATTAAAGAAAATCTTATGACAATATTGTAGGGCATCCTGACTTTTCTTCATATCGTGCGTTGTTTGGCTTAAAATGTTCATTTTCGTTTGCTTTTTTTGGAATTTTGTAAATGCTGTAAATCCAGTAATTTTTCTCTTATCAAGAAAAGTCATTAGGATACATTTCTCGTCTCTTTTAGTACTGCGAATATCCGTACATAGAATTTTGAAATATTAAAAAAGTGTTCTAAAAAATTTTCAAAATGTGCTCACTTTTTGAACTTTTATCCAGAATGGCTGGCTTACGAACTTGACCTTCCTTTTAGGATACTTAAATAGTAAATCAAAGACCAGTCCGATGCATTAATTCTTTTTTAAGTTATCGTGCTAACAGACAGACATACAGACAGACATACAGGCAGATATTTTGTGAAAACCGGTTTTTTGGGTTAATGGGGTCTCAAAACGTGGACGTTTGACAAAAAAAAGGTGGGGGGGGGAGCACATTCTATACAAATCTGAGACCTTCTCATTATAGAATGACAACGTAAAAATGTCTAACGTTATATACCCGAGTCGAAATATAGGCCCTACTTTGATGCTCTAGTGGAAGTATTGCTTCTACTTTGAAGCTGCTTATTCTACTAGCTCCTACTTAGCCGCTCTTGAAGATATTTTTTTTCTATTTTGCTTCTACATAAATCTTAGCCCCTACATTGCAGCGCTTGTCTCTACGTTCTTGAGTTTCATTAACGTCTCATTTGAAGCTCTATAATCTTCACAGAATTTTTAAGTTCTCTTTTAACGCCCTGTAACTTTTTGTATATTTTTAACTCCTCCTTAGACACTTCACAATCTCTAAATTTCAAAAATATTTTTTGAACTCCTCGATAAACACTTCCCAATCTCTGTATAACATTTTATAATAATTTTTGTTAACAAAAATCAAATACAAAGTTTGATATGATATCAAGACATCTATTCCAGAGGAAAATTTGCTCAACACTAATGTTTTATCTTTTCTTTTTCATAATATTTATCTTTGTTGTGAATTGTAATTTTAAAATTTGTTAAGTTGAATGGAGGGTCTTGAATGAAAGTTCTAACCTCAAAAGTCGATCTCTTCACATTTCTTAAAAAATATCGTAATCATAAGCAATTCCACGTCAAATCATCTCAAGGATTTCAGCTATTGTCAGTAATTCAGATGAAAATTCTTGTATACGTTCTTCAAGGTGTTGAAAGAAAAACGCTAGAATAATTTTTTTCTTAATCCAAAAACTTGAGGGATATTCAAAATTAAAAATTTTGGTCCACTTTTCTAAAATTTTCAAAACTTTCGTGATTTTAGTGATATCAAGGTGATTTTTTTAATTATTCGTAATAGGACGCAGTTAAAAAAATATATATTTCTAAAACTGCGTCCTATTACGAATAATTGAACAAATATACCTTAATATAATTAAAATCACCAAAGTTATGAAAGTTAAAGAAGAAAAGACCAAAAATTTTAATTTTGAATATTTCCTAAGTTTTTGGATTTTTTTAACAATTATTTTGGGTTTTTTCCTCGCAACATCTAAGAGGAAGGATACTAGAATTTTCATCAAAACTATTAACAATGGCTGAAATTCTTCAGATGATTTGACCTGGAATTGCTCTTATATATTTTTTACTCTGTAGAGTAACTTATTTTATGAAATAGATAGGATAGCGACTACCACGTACCTATAACTGTATAATGTTATCTCTGATAGTATCTTCATATATATTTTCTTTTGCTACAGTCGGCACCAGGTGCCGTTTGTCTGATTGGGCGGTTGTTAAGGGGTTAACCCTACTTGCAAATTTTGAAAAATTCGATTCTTGGGTTTTGACATTTTCTGAAAGTAAATCATTTGAAAAATATTTTCTGAAAGTCTTAATGAAATCTGAATGAAATTGTAGAAGTTATTCAGTCGGAAGTGTAGGCGGGTCCGTCTCGGTCTAGGCAGTTTCAGAACTTTAAATGCGTTTTTCTCGAAACGACTTTTTCAAAGTCGGTGAGCAAGATTTCTAGAAAACCGCTTAACCGATCATTTCCAAACTTGGCAACCTTTTTGGTGATATCAAAAAGCAGTACTTAATCGAGGGAATTTTTTTTTCATTTAAAACTTTTTTTTTATTTTAAAAACGAATGTGTTTTTTTTCGACAAAAATCGATTTCTCAACTTTGACTGGCCGCCATTCTGTCAAAAAAATTTTTTGTCCTAATACTTAGGTTAAGGACTAGAAAAACTTATAATTTCTTGAAATATTTTTGATTTTCCCATTTCGGATGATCGAGTCCTGAGCAGTGTTGCTCACCGCAATACACCTTCAAAAAATCATACTACGGTGTATCAGTAGTAACTTATGAAATAATGTGTATTCTTGAATAAAAGTTAGCGTAAATTATTTTTATATGGTACTCTTTTAAATATACAAACTTTTACCAAAAAGTATTTTTTCATTCTTTCAAAAAAAAATCGATAAAATTCACTTTTTTATTGCGTTGCAAGTAGGGCTAACCCCTTAACGACGATGGTCCCGAAAGTACACACACGGTTAGAAATAAGGAAATGAACATTTCTCCGATATAATTATACCTGGAATCTAACAGCTTTGACGTATTATTAACTTTGATTTATTGACTTCGCTCTCTTTACAGTTCACATACAGTAACTGAAATTTAACATTTTCACGCTCAAATAAGGCGTCGCTGTCTTGACACTTGCGCTCGCGTAACAAATACTTTGTTATTTCCTCCCAGCTCGAACACCGCAGTTTGTAGAAATGTCAATTTTATTGGTAGTCAAAGAAAATATCTTTGTTTTCGTGATTAATATTAAAATAATAATATCTGAAATGGCTTCAAGTGAAAAGAAGTTTGCGCTGGTCTGGTGGATAGATGATAAAAAACAAGATGTCATTCACTTATCATTGATTCCGAAGGAAAGTAGAGAAGTAGGCTGAGTAGCTCTTTTAAAGTCAAATGATATGGAAGAAAAAAAACAATTCAGTTGGAAGCAAAAGTGCTAGCTATTGGCGGTAAATAGATCACTTTACTTTACATTGTACTATATAATTACATTTTTTCATAATAATGACTCGAAATCTAACTTACTTGCATTCAATTCAACCAAAAAATACTTTGTATACATATTATTTACAGAATTTGTTAAAAATAATTCATAATGTTTTCATTCCAATACCACAATAAATAATATTGAGAATATTTAAATTTTTACAACTTATTTTAATAATTTTTTTTTTCAAATATCCCGCCATTTAAATTTTCTCTAATGGTTTCGATTCTGAAACTATTTAACTTTATTCTTCAGGCGATCGACTCCATTTTAAATCAGGCAGGGTTCTGCATTTGGAATCGCAGAATATCTTGGGAGGAAATATGTTGTTCTTCGGAGGTTATTAGGCGATACGTATTTTTCCGATTTGCAAAAAAACAATCCCAAAAAGTTAGGCGTATTTGAATTTTGTGCTTGAATTTTGAGCAAAAACTCAATTTTTTTCTTCAAACCTCTATAACTTTTGACCTAATTGAGTGTTCATCGTCTCCTGCCAAAGCGCGACAGAACATGGAAAAAAGGTTTAAAATGAAAAAAAGGGTTTTTTCTTGAAAAATGAAGGATCGATTTTCTCAAAAAACCCACTTTGAATTTTTTGCCATTTTTTAAACTTTTACTTTGATAATGAAGATTTCTTGTTAGTCTGCTGGCATGATGCTTATAAGATGCCTTTCTTCTATGATTAGAAACTTTTCAAAATTCTTTGGAAAAATAGAAAAAGTGTGGTTTTCCAGAAAAT
>CAKNXH010001103.1:0-28382 GCA_932178445.1 Andricus quercusramuli
TCGCTCGAATATTTCAAATCGAAACCGCGCATTCTACAAAAGCGATGATGCTGTTCCTAGCGGATTAAATGCAAATTTCTGCGCTCGTTACACAAGTATGTTGGCAGCGCCATCAGTCGGCGAAATTTTTGAACGAAGGGTTGAGTCGTTGTACCGTGTTGTGCAATTACCATGGGGAACAGTGTAAATATTGTAGTGGTTTCCGCCCAAAAAATGGGGTCAAGAAGAATTTGTTATTTAATATTGAGATATTAATATTTAATATTGAGAATTTAATAGACTGTTCATTTAAGAAATCTAATTTCAAACCAAATATTTAAAAGTAAACAATTTGAAAATGAATCGTTCTAAATAGAAAGTCTTGCATGCGCCGATTTTAATTATTCTATTTTAAAAAATGAATTATTTGTAATTGACATTGTTGAATTTTGATGTATTGATAACAAATGAACACTCATCATTTTTAGAACAATTCGTGTATAATTTTTAGAGATATTTAGAGTTTTTAACAAGATTCAAAATTAATTTAAAGATTGAAATGATTTCAAATAACTTAAACGCAGTGTGTGTTTCGTCAAAATCCGTCTATTCGTACAGAAATTTCGATGCAAATAGCCATGGCCTAGTTCAATACAAAATTCAGAGTTTTGCAGATTTCGAACAGATTTCCAAAAGATAGCCGTGGCTACGTGTATAGAAATTTCGGCACAAGTAGCCAGATTTTTTTTTCTGTTCAAATAAGGGGAGCTAGAAAAGAGGCTATTCGTAACGTAATTTCGATACGTATAGCTGGATTTTTCGGTACGCGTAAATACTTCCTTAAACCATTTAGAAGTTATGAAAACATTTCTAACATGCAGATTTTTCAAGATTTTGGAAGAAATTTTAAAGCTTTTTAAGGTATTCTAAACTCTTTAAAATATGAGAATAATTTAAGTTCTCATTTTAAAAATGTTCACTTTACAAAAATTTAATCGTTCAAGTTTTAGTGTTTCTAGTTTAAAATTGGTAAAACTTCAGGTTAAAAAAAAAGTAAAATAAAATTCAAAAACTTTATTAAAATGCGATTCAATTTAAAAACATACAACTTTAACTTTAGTTTGTTTTAAACTATAATTCTCATAATTTTAAAATTCATTAATTGATTCTCTAATTTGGATCATTGAAATAGATAACATGGATTTTTATGATTGGAACTGTATCTGAATCTTTGAACACTACAACTGATAATAGTTACAAATTCTAAATTTTTTAGTTTAAATGCAGTAAATTTAAAATTGTTCAATTTAAAAGTGTTAGTATAATACTATTTATTTTTATACGTGTAACTTATTGAGCATTTTAATGCAACATTTTTTAACTAAACACTGTTAAACTTCAATTTTACAAGTTTAAAATTTAACAGTTCCACTTTGTGGGCTTAAATTTGCAGTTCATTTTTCATCCATTCAAATGGGAAAATGGTTTTAGAGTTCGAAATTTTTAATTTCATTGATCGTGAAAAATGTTTGTGAACCGGGGAAGAAACGCGAATTTTCTCCTGCAATTAAAACGACTACCCTGTTATTACAATTGAAAAAATATAATAATTTTCATACTTAAGTTAGAGAGATAGGCAACTTCGATGCCCACGTAGAGTGACGAAATCCTAATTTAATTTGTCTTGCTAAAATGATTCAATTTTTTAGGTTAAGTATAATTGCCAATACATAATTTTACTGACCTCGATCGCAACATTATAAAAATTAGTCCGGTTTTTCGAACTTTCCGCTCCTGGAGTTTCTCGCAAAACAACTCCACAAATACTGCGAAAACTGCCGTCGAGTTGCTCGACCACTTTGCTAACATGAGAACTTTTTACCAATCCTATACCTTTTGAAATACTTTCTTTCCAAAAAATTTCAAGTCTTACTGCTTGGAAGCCAGTTTGAATTATAATTGCCATTTTTTGTTATGTATTTTATCTATTATTTCTTCTTTATATCGCGTGTTTACATACAGCTATAAATAGGCTTTGAGTTTAACCCACCCGCTCGTTTGAAAAAAAATCCAACAGGCGGCGCCACGTGCGCCCCGCCAGAGATACTTGGGAGCTCTATAGGTATAAAGTAGGTCGGTATATGGATATAAGGTATATAGGTGTTAGGTATAGATTTTTTAAATTGATCTGGAAATCTCGTGTTATTTATTTAAATGACACGTTCACTCCGCAACACTGCTCCGACCCAGGTTACTGATCAATCTCTCTAGAATACAGCCCAAAAAAGCCCAAAAAATTCCAAAATTCTGATTTGAGGGACCTTTGCAGATGCTGCGTCACGTTTCGGTTGAATGGGTGCCTTGAACGTGCTTCGAACCGCGTCACAGTGGGGCAAAACAAGTTTCTGTGGAAAAATTGATATTCAGAAGCCATTTTTCACCCGATTTAAACGTTTTTTCCTTCAAATTAAAGCTTATAAAATTTTCCATCAATCTGTCATGGCAAATTTTGGAAAAAGTTTTTTTTTTACATTCTCATCATAATGAGAAGGTATTGGTTTTATGTGAAACATGACTTTCGCGGATTCCATCAAATGTCGACGTTTTGAGACCCCCTGAGTCAGAAAAAATAGTTTGTACGTCGGTGTCTGTCTGTCGTTTTCGTCGTTGTCGTTGTCGTCGTTGTCGTTGTAGTCTGTAAACACGATAACATTTGAAAAAATTATCCGATTGGACTGCCCTTCGGCACACGTCACAAGAATGTGAAAAGAAAGGACGAGTTCGTCAGCCAGCTATTTTGAACAAAATTTGAAAAAGTTAGAGCATTTTTGAAATTTTTGTGACCATTTTTTTTCGAAATTTGAAATTTTTATTTACGGCTCTTCATAGCGCATGAAAATTTGAACAATTTATCCTAATGACTTTTTTCGATAAAAGTAAAATTGTCAGAGCTATAGCGTTTTAAAAATCCAAAAAAACAAACGAAAATTAACATTTTGAGCCAAACAACGCACGATATGAAAAAAAGGCAAGACAAGAAAACTGTTTCTTTTTGCACGCCCTACAAGATTATCATAACGACTTTTTGAATTTTCTTGAAAAATTGAAAATTCACATTTTTATTGCACAAAAAATAATGAAAACTCAAAAAAGATCTACAAATTTGTTATTGGTCGCTTTTTGATAGGATGTGTAGTTTTTGTATTATTTGTAAAAATTACATTGACAGTGAAAAAATCCGCCTGATAAATGGGCACATTGTCATCAAAACTTTGCTTATTTATTTTCATTTTCATCTCGTGTGTGTTTTTTCAAAATATCTCATTGTTTCCTTGTTCTCAATACTATTTCTAACCATTAAAACAATAAAATAACTATCATTAATTCTCACGGTACTTGAAAATTTGTATTTTTACATTCTCATCCAGAGAAGGTATTAGATTTGTGTAAGATTTGACTCCCCCCCCCCCCCCCGGTTTATGTGAAATTTCTATTTTTCAATAATCATTTTGAAATTTATCATATACATGTACGGAAAGATACGCTTAAGTAATGGAATTTCCTTCTTCATTTGATATCAAATACAAATTTAGTCATTCTTATCTGAAGAACATAGAACATAACATATAGTTGTTGCGAAGCGCGACGAATAAATCTCGCGCTGCAAGCGCGCTCAAACTTTTGCGTTTCTATTATACGATGAACAGAAACGAGCGTGGAGCGCGAGGTTTACATGATTTTAAAAGCAAATATCGAGCGCGAAGCGCGAGTTTCTTGATGAGAATGTGTTCCTTAAGGTCGATAGAACCTTAAGTAAATTATTTCTTCTTCTTATGTAAAATTGACGTAATAAAACCAAAAAAATTTCAAAAAAGTATCGGTTTTCAAAAAATACTTGGATTCAATTCGAAATACCTAGAATCAATGAAGCAACTATCCGTAAAAGTTGTCTGATAACATAACAATTGTTAAAAAATGTATTGTATGTGTTATAAACAAATAGGTGGGTGAAAATGGATTCATGGGGATTGGCAGCGATTCGTCAATTGATTCGCACTATTTTTGAACAATTTAGAGAAATAAACCATTTTATGATGAAATAAATCAAATTTTTCATCCTAAATCTGCTGAAAATTAAACAAAAATTTCACTTACTGATCAAATTTAGTCATCCAATAGCAATTGATGATTGTTTAAACGAAGTTAATTAACAAATGCACTGTTAGGCTATTTTTATAGGTAGAGACTTGGTTTTTTCTTCGTATTAAAGTGCAAATAGCTAGTTTCTAGATATTCTTGCAGCTTACTTGACATTCAACCATTTCTATCGTTAATAACAATTGTTTTAACAAATTTTTTTCATACTAGGCATTTTGCAACCAAAAAAAATGGGTTTTAAGGTATTAGCAGCCTGTTATTCATTAATTGCTCTTTGGTCATTGGGCAAAAACAATTGATAATTGTTCAAACAAACTTAATAAACAAATTCATTTTTCGGCTATTTCTGAAGGTAAAAACTTGGTTCTTTCAACATGACCAACTCTAAATGAGTAATTTAAACATTTTTTCAGAAACTTCGATAACGATCAACTGTTTTTATTGTTATTAATTATTTTATAGACAAATCTTTGTCCTCCCATACATTTGAACCAAGTTTTTACCTTGAAAAATAGCCGAAAAATGAATTTGTTTATTGAGTTTGTTTGAACAATTATCAATTATTTAATTAGAAGATGTTTATATTGTTGGTATACTGGTCCAGTATACCAACAATATTAACATCTTCTAATTAATTTTATCACCTGGTCGACACCAAATAACATCATCTAAAAATTATCAATTATTTTTGACCAATGACCAAAGAGCCATTAATGAATAACAGGCTGCTAATACCTTAAAACGCATTTTTTTGGTTGCAAAATGTCTAGTATGAAAAAAAATTTGTTTAAACAATTGTTATTAACAATAGAAATTGTTGAATGTCATGTAAGCTACAAGAATATCTAGAAACTAGCTATTTACATTTTAATACGAAGAAAAAACCAATTCTTTACCCATAAAAATAGCCTAACAGCGCATTTGTTAATTAACTTTGTTTAAACAATCATCAATTGCTATTGGATGACTAAATATGATCAGTAAGTGAAATTTTTGTATAATTTTTGGCAGATTTAGGAGAAAAAATTTGATTTATTTCATCATAAATACCTGCTGTGGATAATTGTTTATAAAATTTGTTTATGAAATGGAAAATTATTTATTATTTTTAATAAAATTAATTAAAAAACGGTTTATTTCTCTAAATTGTTGAAAAATAGTGCTAATCAATTGACGAATTGCTGCCAATCCCCATGAATCCATTTCCACCCACCGATTTTTTTATAACAAATTCAATAAGTTTTTTAACAATTGCTAAGTTATCAGACAACTTTAATGAATAGTTGCTTTATTAATTCTAGGTATTTCGAATTGAATCCAAGTATTTCTCGGAAACCGATACTTTTTTGAAAATGTTTAAATATTTTTTTCCATTTTTGTTATAAAATAAAAAAATAAAAAAAACTTTTCCAAAATTTGCCATAACAGGTTTATAGCAAATTTTATTAGCTTTAATTTGAAGAAAAAAACGTTTAAATCGGTTAAAAAATGGCTTCTGAATATCGATTTGTCCACAGAAACTTTTTTTGCCAGCGTCTGGGACGAAATTCGTCCCATAAGAGGGAAAGCAATCGACCCGCTACAGGCAGCGCAGGAAGTAAATCTACGCTCTTAATTTTAAAATTAATATTAAATTAGTGGGTGATTCAAACCAATCTATTTAGATTATTACATTTCCACAAATATTAAAAATAAACAATCCAAAAAATTTGTATTTATTTCTGAAATTGCTATATTTAGTGCATTCTTCTTACAAACATTGCCGAATGAGAAGATTGGAACGAATAATTGGTTAAGCGTATCTGTTCAAAAATTTTAAAAATAAAATCGAACAGAAATCTATTTTATTATGAATAATTTTATGCAAAATGAGCATGAAAAAGATTTAGAATTGAAAAACAGACTTCTAAACTACCGCACTTTTCGCCTCTTTACAGATAAAAATAAGCAAATCAAAAAAGAGGGAGAAAAGGAGAAGAAGTCAGCCAAAACCAACCTCTTATTTTTTCCTCTATACGCCTTTTTTATACTACCGGGTAGTATGTGAGTATTATGATCTAAATATTATTAACATACTACATCCCGACACTGATTGAAATGCTTTTAAAAGAACACAGTCACAAAAAATTCTGGAAATTTTGGTTTAATTTGTATTAAAGAAGAATAATTACTTTAAACGAAAATATTACTAACAAAAATCACGTTGTGAAGTATTCAATGTACCGAGGCAAAACAACCTTATTTTTTAACTCGAAAACTCTCAAGGCATGCCAGATTTTAGACATCGTTCCATTCCACTTTTTAGAGAGACAGAGAGAGAGAGATTTATTTTTATAGCTTTTCGTAGTACTTTTGTAATAAACTTATATGAATTTCTTCTTTGCACATTTTTTTACTTATGTCTTTTATTTTCAGATCACTTTTGATATCTTATTTTTGTATTCATTTCTAAATAATTAATAATGATTTTTGGAACGATTTCTTATATTTTGTATTTGTCTTGGATCTGTAAAAAATTTTTGTAACACGTACATTGTATGATGTTTTGGGTTAGTTCGAGAGGTTCGTTGAAAATTATGTCACTTTTCCTGGCAAACGAAAATTTATAAAGATAAAAAGGGTCTTTTCTTTCTTTCTTTCTCTCTATCTATCTCTCTTTAAAATGTGGGCTGGAACGACTTCTAAAATCTGGCATGCCTTGAGAGGTTCCAAGTTAAAAAATAAGGTTAGTTTGCCTCGGTACTTTGAATACTTCACCACGTAATTTTCGTTAGTGATATTTTCATTTAAAATAATTGTTTTTCTTTAATATAAATTGAAACAATATTTCGACAATTTTTCGTGACTGTGTTCTTTGAAAAACATTTCAATTAGTACCGGGATGTAATAAGTGAATAATATTCAGATCATAATACTTACAAGCATCATGCACAGGAAGTTAATTGATTACCATTTTTATTTTTTTTTTTCAATTCAAAATAATTCTTTGAATTTTCGATACTTTTTCCATCTTATTATAAATAATAATTTCTGTATATCTTAGTCAAATTTTCACTAATGAATGCAAAATTAGATTAAATAATCTTTTTTAAAGAGAAATATGTGTTGTGTATATATGTGAATGTGAGCGTACACGTATAGATATTATTTTTATTTGCAGGTATTATGTTTTGATTTTTTCGATCAGCATAAGAATATATTTATCATTCCTTGTAGTTGCCAATAAATAATCCCTGATGAGGGGGTCTAAATTGACCCCGAAACATGTTGGTTCCCCGGTAGCGTAAAAAAGACGGATGAAGGAAGAAGTGAGAGGTTGGTTTTGGCTGACTTTTTCTGCTTTTCTCCCTCTTTTTTCATTTGGTTATTTTTGTCTCTGATGAGCCGAAAAGTGAGGTAGTTTAGAGGTTTCTTTTTTAATTGTGAATATTTTTGATGCTCATTTTGCATAAAATTATTCATGATATGTAAAATAGATTTCTGTGCGATCTTAATTCAAAAAGAGAATATTAAATATAAATAGAATATGACGTTTATTTAGAAAAAAGTAATGTAGGAAATGATAATTTCCATGGAAGTTGTCGTGCGTAACGTTACATGGTTGAATGTTAAACTATTAGTTGAATTTAAGTTTATGTGCATATACAATTTAGAACGCGCTGCCTGCTCAACACGTGAGAGCCGCTTACCCAAACTTCATTATGTGCACGACTGACTTTGCAACTGTATAGTAAGAATGGTTAACCACAGATCTTTCGTCGACAACGCTATCAGATTTCCAGACCATTGAAGTACGCAAATCCAATTTTGCCCTTCATTTGCTTCGACGAGTACGTAAGTCGAAGAAATAAATTCATCATTCCCGTTTGTTCACAGTTCATGAATACTACAACCTTGATTTGTCCATCTATATGAAAAACAAATGGAGGGTGCAGACACAATACCTCCCAACGACGGAAACAAATTAACAGGATAGATATAAAACCGTGCAGCACTTTCGCGTTTCTTTAAAAATGAAAACAAACAATTTCTCTGTTCCTCACTAAGCTCTACTGAGTCGTAAAAAGAAAAGTTAAAAAAAAATGTTCTGTCAGATATATTTTTCGCTACTTTTTTGTTTTAAATAACGTTGCGCAGTGCTACTAGGATTAAAATAATGCTAACATGTAAGCGGTTTTGTAATTCCCGCGTTACTTACGGTCATCGTACAAAATATTGGCGCTGACTTCGGTTGTGGAGGGACTTCCGTTTGGGTTTTTTCCGGGACGATACGCCGTCTTTACTTCTATCGCTTTTCTGTATGCTACTTTTACGTGAATATACGAACTTTATTATTTAAAATAAACCGTAAATACGTTCATTTCCCCTTCCTACAAACAAATATTTTGATTTTCAATTTCAGTGAATTTCTATCAATTTCTAAACTATATGAATGAATATTGCTAATCTAAATACAGTTTTAAAATCCATATGAATTTCATTTTTTGGAAATGAATATTTAATTTTTTAATAGTCTTGTATGCGTACAAGGAAATTTTGATGAAATTCGATGCAGCACTAATAATTCTTGTTCCTTTCCAAAAAAAAATTCTTCATTTCATAGAAAAAAAAAATGATCAGACATTTTTCAATATAATATACTTTTTTTCTTATAATTAAGAGTTCTAATATACTATGCAATGTAACAATGCTTCACTGAAAAATATGAAAATGAATTACATATTTTATCAATAAATCCTCCCCAAAATATTCGAAAATATTGTGAATTCACTATACATTATGTATTTATTTCAGCGCACTTTAGGAGGACTTCACTTACAGGCATCAAATGAATCCTTTCCTTTATAAAGGGCGGTTCGTTTCGACTCAAAAAGACTGATACTTATATCATCAAGTTGATATTCCCACCTCTAACCAAAAATCTGATTTCCAGAAAATCAGAGAGACCATATAAACGTCAATCAATACGTATTGTTTCATCGAACAACTTTTTGAGATACAGTAATGTTAAATTTAAAACATGAAATAAGTTTTCCTTGCATAAACAGAATGGAATTTTTTGGAATTTTATAAATTGCTACTGACAGATCATAAAAAGTCCATGGAAGATTTGTCAGTAGGTTAATCGAGGCGTCTCATTATACGGGTGTCTAAAAAGTCAAGGGTCGGTTGGATATTTCCTCAGGTAAAATATTTTTCAAAAAAGTGAAGGTCATTCCTGAAGTAAACTTCAACGAAGAATTCAATGGTGACCTTCATTTTGACCTTGAAGTTGACCTTCATGGCTTTTTGAAGGTCGATTTCTTTTTCTTAAATGAAAACCCCCTTTTTGCATCTGCAATCGATAGAGCGGAAAATTCTACGTTCAGATACGTACCCAAGTCATAGGTCAATTGTAACGTTTAAGGTCAATTAGAGGTTATTTGAAATAAACAAAGTTTTCCAAGAGGTCAGTGCAATTCCTGAAGTATTTTTCAACGAGGAATTCAATGTTAACCTTAATTTTGATCTTGAAGTTGACCTTCATGGCTTTTTGAAGGTCAACTTTGTTGTTTTAAATGGAAACCCCCTTTTTTTACATCTGTAATCGATAGAGCGGAAAATTCTACGTTCAGATACGTACCCAAGGGGTCAGTGTAATTCCTGAAGTAAATTTCAACGAGAAATTCATTGGTGAGCTCTGTATTGATCTTGGATACAGCGGTTTGAATATTGTAAAATCATCATAGGAAATGTTCCATTAAAAGATCCAGGAGTTCTGGTGAGAGTTATGTTCCTCCCCAAAGAGTTATATCGAGAAGTCCTATACCGTTTTTCGATACCTAAGTCAATACCTAAAGCGATACCATAAGTCCTATACCGTTTTCGGGTGGAGTTCCGAAAAGCGCTTATCTCCGATTAATTTGAAACTCCGTATACCTATGTATTTTGACGTGCTAATCACGAATATGATAGTGAAAATACCCGCAAATTTGATTTTCAAGGTCAAAACCCCAAAAAACTATAAAAATTTCATGTTTTTCCGTTTATTTCAGTAAATAATAAAAATTTACAAAAAAGTTGTAGACAAAAGTTGTAGATCTTTTGAAAATACATATTTTATGTTCAATATATTTTTACCCTACGACTGACCGTTTTAGAGAAAAGAAGGGAAATGTCGGTACGAAGTGTAGAATTGCTTAGGTCACACACGGCACCCATTCCAACGTGTCAGGGGGGGGGCGGGAAGGCACCCCTATGACTGGCCACAGAAATAACTTAGGTTACACATGACCCCCTTTCCAACGCGTCATGGGGGGGGGCGAGAAGGCACCCCTATGACTGGCTACATAAATAACTTAGGTTACACACTACCCCCTTTCCAACGTCTCATGGGGAGCGGGAAGGCACCCCTGTTACTGGTCACAGGAATAACTTAGGTTACACATGACCCCCTTTCCAACGCGTCATAGGGGGCGGGAAGGCACACTTGTTACTGGCCACAGAAATAACTTAGGTTACACACGACCCCCTTTCCAACGTCTCATGGGGGGCGGGAAGGCACCCATGTTACTGGCCACAGAAATAATTTAGGTCACACACGACCCCCTTTCCAACGTCTCATGGGGTGAACCCTTATGACTGGCCACAGAAATAACTTAGTTCACACACGACCTCCTTTCCGACGTGTCATGGGGGGGGGGGAGGCACCCCTGTGACTGGCCACAGAAATAACGTAGGACGCATACCATCCCCATTTGTTCCCTAATGTTTCGTGGAAACATATCTTTTGCCATTAACCCATTTGTTTTAGCATTAATGCCTACTTACGCACCGCTGATCATTTTGCAGTATTTCTGTGATTTTTCATATTTATCGTCTATTTTCTCGAAAACTACCAGTCGTAGGTTAAAAACATATTCAACATAAAATATGTATTTTTAAAAGATCTACAACTTTTGTTGAAAACTTTTTTGTAAATTTTTTTTATTTACTGAAATAAACGGAAAAACATGAAATTATTAGTTTTTTGGGGTTTTGACCTTGAAAATCAAATTTGCGGGTATTTTCACTATCATATTCGTGATCAGCGCGTCAAAATACATAGGTATACGGAGTTTCAAGTTAATCGGAGGTAAGCGCTTTTCGGAACTTTATCCCCGTTTTTCTATCTCCATACGAATATTACGAATCGAAACTAAATTTACGTATAACGAGTACATACTTACTATCTTTCGCAAAAAGATTATTATGGCGCAAGCTAAACTTTCGGAACGAGAGAGGGTATCTGCTTCAAGTATCAAGTTTCGATCTTATGATCAAGTTCGTTTGCTTTTTAATCGCACTTCTTCGTAATGGAGAAGGGTTGAATCCTATCCCAAACTCAACAATTGAAAGAACTGTAAGGCGCTTTATGAATCATGGATCTATCAAAGACCTTCCGAGAACTGGTCGGCCAAAATCTGCAGGATCTGAGGAGATGCAGATGGACATAGCCCAAGCATTTGTTGAAAACCCACACCTTAGTTTACGTCGAGCTAGTAATGAGCGTGTCGTTGCTCCTGAGATAGTGCGAAATATTTTAACAAGCATTAATTTCCATCCTTACAAAGTTCATCTGGTACAAGAGCTCAATGAAGACGATCCTGATCATCGGGTTGAATTTTGTGAAATTATGATGGACAGAATTGAGAGAGATCCTCTTTTCTTGTACAATACAGTATTTTCAGATGAAGCTACTTTCACTTTAAAAGGTGGAGTTAACAGGCAAAATTGTAAATATTGGTCCGACACAAATCCTGATTGGATGTTGGAGAGTCACACACAATATCTACAAAAGATTAATGTTTGGGCCGGTATCTTGAATGATACATTGATAGACCCTTTCTTCATCAATGGTAATCTCAATGCCCGTGCATATGAAGAGCTTCTCAGAAACCAAATTGTACCAAGAATAAGAGAGATTACAGGCAATAATTTTCAAAATATTTGGTTCCAGCAGGACGGAGCAGCGGCTCATTACGGTATGGTGGTTCGAGCATATTTGGATATTCACTTCCCTCATAGGTGGATTGGAAGAAGGGGTGAAATCAAGTGGCCTGCTAGATCTCCTGATTTGAAGCCTCTCGACTATTTTCTTTGGGGTTATTTAAAGAGCAAAGTATACTTAACGCAACCCCAAAGCTTAGACGAATTGCATAATCAGATTCTGCAAGAGGCTACTTTGATTGATAGGGAGATGATTCGTAATGCTGTAACTCATTTTTACAATCGCATAGCTTTTTGTCAAGAAGCTCAAGGTTTTCAGTTCGAACATCTTCACTGAAGCGTGAGAGGCAAGGGGACTCACTTTAATAAAGCACCCCGGAACGTGAGAGGCAAGGGGACTTACGCTAATCAAGCACCCCAAAGAGAACAGAATTTACTACGTCCACGTCGTTGTTCCTGGGTAATGCTAAACGTAAACGTAAACTGCTTGGAAAAAACCTTGAAAAAGCCTTGAATATCATCACCAAGATGAATACAGAGCTCACCAATGAATTTCTCGTTGAAATTTACTTTAGGAATGACACTGACTCCTTGGAAAACTTTGGTAATTTCAAATAACCTTTAACTGACCTGGAACGTTACAATTGACCTATGACTTGGGTACGTACTTGAACGTAGTATTTTTCGCTCTATCGATTGCAGATGTGAAAAAAGGGTTTCCATTAAAAAAAAATGTGACCTTAAAAAAGCCATTAAGGTCAACTTCAAGGTCAAAATGAAGGTTACCATTGAATTCCCCGTTGAAATTTACTTCAGGAATTTCACTGACCTCTTGGAAAATTTTGTTCATTTCAAATAACCTTTAATTGACCTCGAACATTACAATTGACCTATGACTTGGGTACGTACTTGAACGCAGAATTTTCCGCTCAATCCATTACAGATGTAAAAAAAGGGGGTTTGCATTTTAAAAAAAAGTTGACCTTCAAAAAGCCATGAAGGTCTACTTCAACGTCAAAATGAGGGTCACCATTGACCATTGATCCATTCCTTATCTCTAAGCCGCTCGCTCTTATCGCCTTGTCTTCCTCGCTTCGCCTCGCTCGCATGTTCCTACTTTTTCGCATTGTCTCGCTTGCCGACCTCTGTTTTCGCTCTAATACCTACTACTTATCTACCATTTACAATATTTACATCTTACTTATATCTACTTTATCTCCTATTTACCATCTTCCCGTCTCCATTCCTCTTCCTCCTTCCTTTTCTTCATCTCCATCTTACCCAACACTCCCTTCACCCATGCTACTGCCCTTTTTCCCCCTTTTCATGCAACAATACCTCCATGCTTATCACACTTCTTTCCACCTCCACGCACTCCTCCAACCAGTGCTCCACTCTTGCATCCCCCTTTCCACACAGTTCACGCATCCTCTTCTTCCGTGAGAGCCAGAACCTATTGAAACCTTCCATACACCCACACCTCATCCTCGCTATAAGCTCCTAACTTCCTTTCTCTCCTTTCTCACATAAATATTGCGCTCTTGCCCTTGGCATTATCCACATATAGTTCTCGTTAAATCTTGACTCTCTTATTCTCTTTTCCCCTTCTGTCTTCTCTCTCTCCCTGTTCTCCTTCTCCCACCAACACTCCCTAACCAGCCTACTCCCCCCCTCTTCCAAAAATTTCTCCTCATATTTACACGCCCGGCTCCCTGCTAGAATTTCTACACTCGTTCTCCCCGTCTCCCTCCTGACAATATAATTAGGCGTGTTCCTTACCAACCCCAGGGCCCACTTTTCATACCTCTCCTGCGTTCTATTTACCTCTTCACTTTCCTTCCACCCCCACACCTCTACCCCATACAATAGCACACTCATCACTAGTGAATCAAACAATTTCATTCTCCTTCCAAAATCATCTGCGAATAACTGCTTTCCCAACCCCCACACCTGCCTCATCACCACATTTGTCCTCCTCACTCTCTCTTTTATGTGACCATTCACTCCCCCATTCCTTCGAAACACGAAGCCCAGATACACAAACTCTTTCACCTCCTGCACCTCCTTTCCCTTCCACTTTCACTCCTTTCCCTTATCCCTTCCCCCTCCTTTTCTGTACACCATAACCTTGGACTTTTCCGCATTCAGCTCTAACCTCTTTTTATCCAGGTATCTTCTCAACCTCTTCATCATCTCCTTTAAGGCCTTCTCGCTGCTTTCCAGCAACACTATGTCATCTGCATACGCTATTGAGCCAATTCTAACCCCTCCTATCCTGACTCCTACCACCCCGGCCTCCAGCTTACTTTCAATATCCAAAATTAAAATCGCGAAAATCCGGAATCACACCGAAATCCTCTCCCCTCTTCTTACCTTGCCTTTGGTCTCTTCATATGTGTCCCTTACTCTTTCAATTAGGCCTCTCTCTACTCCCCTATCCTCCATCGCCTCTCGCAACTTCCCCCTATCCACCGACGGAAACGCGCCTTTGAGATCCACAAAGAATGCGTACACTGTCGTCCCCTTCTTCGCTAATTCGCTATCCACCACGTACAGCACGTAAATATTGTCGATAGTACTCTTACCCGCCCTAAATCCAGCCGGCGTCTCCGGCAATATTCCATACTTTCTTTACTACCTCCTTCAACCTCTCCCTAACCTCTTGTGTACTAAACAGCCATGCTTCGTTCTCTACCCCATCCAGCCCTGCTGCTTTTGACCTTTTCAACTCCCTTATCTGCTTCTCTATCAACTCGCCATTCAACTCCTCCATCTCGGCCTTCCCCGTTCTTCTACTTCCCCCCTCCGTCTTCCTTGAATCTGAGCCCTGGAAAGATTCTTTGAAAAATTCCATCCACTCCTCACTGCCTGTGTTCTCACTGACTCCCACCCTACGCTTCCTAAACCTATTTATTATCTTCCAGACGTCCCCATCTGTCTTAACATTTGCTAACTCCTCTTCCAGCACTTTCTCCTTTTCCTGTTCTTTCTTACACATCTATCTAGACCCCTTTCTCATTTCTACGTACTCCTCCCTTCTCGTATTACCCTCTTTCCACTTCTTGTACTTCCTCTTCACCTTCCTTTCCATCTTTTTACATTCCCTATCCCACCACGGCTTCACCATTCCTTCAGATCCTCCCATATCTCTTCCACCGAATCCCCTCCAAAGCGTACATTTTCTAGCTGCTCCTGATACTTCTCTATCGTCTCCCTCGTCCAGGTCACTCTCTCCCCTATCGAGACTTCTTCCCCGCCTTGTCTTCCGCCACCCTCACCTCTTATCTACAGACTCAATAACTGATGGTCTGATTCCACCCTCCCCGCTACTGCTAATTTTTCCGTCTCCTCCCATCCTTGCATATTCATTACCACATAGTCTATCACCGATACCCCCACCTTACTAACATATGTGTATTCTCCTTCTTCGTCCCCATTTGCCAAACCATTCGCCACTGCCCAACCTCTATCTTCCATCCAGTCCCTTAGAATCTCCCCCTCCTTATTTATTATCGTATCCTTCAAATTCCTTTCGAAGCTCTCCCCTTCCTTGTGAGAGCCCCCTTCCCTTCCCATCCTCGCATTAAAATCCCCACCCAACACCACCATACCCTCCTCTCTTTCGCCTAGTAATTCTTCCACCCTTTCTTTAATTCTTTGCATCCCAGCCTTATTGTACACTGTCACAAACTTACACGCTCTTCCTCCTATTTTTACTTCCCTCATTTGCACTCCCTCCCTCTCTTTCTCTCCACGAACTCCTTCCTCGAATCCATCTCTAACCCCCGTTATAATTCCCCCACTTGCCCTTCCTTTTTTCTTCACTCTGACCGCCTCGTGGAGTCTCCACTTATACCTCCTTGTCAGCTGCGGCTCTATTCTGTCCCATTCCTTTCTCCTACCCACGTCTCTACCAGTCCCACAACATCAAATTCTTGTATATACCTCCAGAACTCCTCATCCTTCTTCCTTATCCCTGCTACGTTCCAACACAACACCTTCACTACCCCTCTATCCTGCATTACCCCCACCCCAATACTGTCTACGTAACAAATTCCCCTGCACTTCCTTCAACACCACTCTCGCTTCATCCGACACCCACATTTTCTCGCCTATTTTTATTTTCCGATATCCTGCCTTCGCCGATCTCCCTTCACTCCTCTTCCTTCTAGCCCTGTCTTTCAGCATTCTCTGCACATTCCTTTCCTTTCTCGTTAAGTCGTGATCGATGAAAACTTCCTTATCCTTTATCCTACTCTTATTTCGCATTACCCCCAACTTTTCTTCCCAGCTCTCCATCTCCACAACCGCCACTTCCTTGTCCTTTCTCCCCTCCAACTTAACATTCCCTACCCTACCTTTGACCAGCCCTATGCTTTGTAGCAGCGCTTCCACACCCTCTCTTTCTTCCCCGCTCTTTAGCTTCAACCCTTTTACCACAATATTATTCCTCCTGTCTGCCTTCTCTTTTCTCTCCATTCTCAGCTCCATTGCCCTTAACCTTTCCCTATCTGACCTCTCCTCCTTCTCACTCCTACGCTCTCCCACTTTCTCTTCTATCATATTTTCTACCATCTGCGATATACCTTTAATATCGCTCCCCCCACCTCCGTCTCCTACTTCCCTTTCCGTCCTGCCCTCCATCTTCTCAAGCCTTTTTTCCGATCTTTTCTCCCCCCCCCTAATTTTCTCTTCCATCTACTTTATTTTAACTTCTTTCTCTTTCCTTTCCCTCTCTAACCCCTCTACTCTCTCCCTCAGCTCTTTTATATCCTTTTCCCATTTCTCGTCTCTAATTCTCAGGTCCTCCCTCATGCCTTCCATCTGCTTCTTAGTCCTCCTTACGTCGCCCCTCAGCCCTCTGCTCTCGCCTATCAGCATACCGAGAGCCTCCTTCTCCGCATTTCCCTCCATTTTGTGGGGAGGTGACCTACTTGTTTTCACGTTTTTCTTAAAAGCACACTCTACCAAGCTTTTGTCCGGGCTCTCTTGGCTGTCTCTCTTTCTCTTCAAGAGATCCTCCCCGTCACTAGCGCTCGACGTTCTCTCCCCCGCCTTCTCTCTTCCTTCGTTCCAATCGTCCCGCTTTCTCCCTCTCCGTGACGCGCCACTAGACACCGATCTACGTACTGTTGGCCGTCGTGGCACGTGGAAAATTTCCTCCCCGTCAACGTCACTACCAGTACTCTCACTGCCCACCTCCCGCACTGCCGCCGGTAACTGGGACCTCTCTATGCAGTACCGTCGGCAACCGCCAGATGTCTCTGCAGAATGCTGTCTCTATTGCCGCCCTTGATTCTCGAAGGCCCAAGACTCCTGACCACAAATTCCCCCGATTCCTTGCCAACCTAACCTCACTTTTTCAATTTACTTAAATCTACACCTACCACACAAATTCCGTAAATCCTCTCACCACCTGCCACTAACCACCTTCTCACTTCCGCCACCAACATGCAAGTTGCACATACCTAGTATACAAATAGTAATTATATAAGCATTTAAATGCATAATTAAGGTAAGCTCATTACGTTCCATTGATAAAATAGCTAAAATACGTAACTTGACGATATCTCGAAAACAGGATCACCTAGGATTTCAGTTCGAACGAATTTTTGATGTAAATTCGTGCCTGAATATCATCCCGTGAACGGATTTTATTGCCATTTTTGTGATACCAATTCGTCTTTCCTGACCACCGTGTGATATTTTCAAGTAAATTTAACTAACACGTGCAAAATAAACATTGAGAAAGATTAACACTTTTATGGCTGAACAAGAAGTGACAAAATATTACAAATTATAAAAATTTTCTAATTTAGATATTTCAATACAAATTGAAGCTTCACAAATATGTATACTAAAAATAAAACTGGAAAAATGACATTTTCAGCTTCTCACGAAATAACCTAATATAAAATACGTATACGTATATTGTATACAATAGCACAAAGTGACACTTACATTTCATAATATGTAGGTCTTAATTTTCGAATTTCCAATCATTCAGCATTTGTTGAGTTTCTTGGCAATCTGTTCGGATATTATTTAAATATTTAAATAAGATACGTTTCTTACGGTCTGCTGGCTCCGAAAAAAGGTTCTAATAGCGAGAGAAACAGTGCATCGTCTTGCCTCAGTGCATATCCCATTCCGCCCCAAAATTTTACTTTTCGTTTATATCTAAATATTGATAATTTGTCCTCAAGAAATGCATAAAACTCACATACAGAATTTATAAATTCTCAAATTCCAAAGTTACTTTCCCGTCCCGCCCCAGACTCCCCAATCTAGCTTTTTTTGCTATAAATAGAGAATTTAAATTTTCAACTAGAAATTTCGATAAATAAATGAGAAGCGACTAGTTCTATCAAAAAATGGTCAAAGGCAGGGAAATTTTCCGGTTTTTGAGTGCTTCTCATACAGTCGGCATTTTTTCGGCAAATCGAAAAATGCCGGAACCCACCGGAATTAGATTTAATCATCTTATGTTTTTTCTGTAGATGATCATTTAACAGTAAATCAATATAAATTATACAATTAATCATGTTCGAAACTATTTTGCATTACAATTTAACATGACTTTTCAGTTTTGAAATATCCGGGGAATTTTCCCGGAATTTTTTAAAGTTGTTCGGTTAAAATTCGTCTCGCCCGCTATAATGCGCTGGAATATTGCCTTGCCCAACTCGGTCAACACTGGAAGTGGTTTAGTGAACTGGAGGCATATTATGAACTGTTTACTCTCTAAGGAGTGAACTCTCTAGAGATTTAATCCTTAGGGGCTAAACTCCCAATACTGTACGAAAGCAATTCGCCTCTTAGTGAGTCACAATGTGCCGTTTCTGAATGTTGTTGTTTCCCAATGAAGGAGGAACCTAAAACCTAAAAGATAGTGACCGATTTGAATTTTACTTAATGATGAGGTTTGTTAATGCCTTTTTTATTCTTTTCCATACCTAAATTTTAAAATAATTTGAAACTGTTGAAATCATTTTAGTTTGTTGGAACATTTGATTTTTGTAGGTGCATGAGCCGTGAAATAATTGCTTAAATGATTTCTATTTATTCATATATATAGATTTGCTAGGAAAAACAGGAAAAAAACTCTATATTGCCGAATTTTTGACAGAATTCAATATTTTGAGGTATTGTACTCAAGTATCTATTAATATTATAATCTATCGCAAATTTGGTAATAACGCCTAGAATATACATTTGTTCTGAAACTTAAGTGAAACAATGAAGTTTTCGAATGATTCATAATTGTTTTAAAAATTGAAAATTTGTGAAAAAATTACGTCAAATTCAAGTCACTGAAGTTCGCATCGTTTATTAACGGAAATATATAATTTTTGGAAGTTACTAATATCAATTTTTGTTCCTTCACTTATCGTAAACATAGTATAATATATGGCGTGGAACGAAGAAACCGACCTCTCAGCACCTTTTCAGCTGTTCAAGAAAATCGTATTTTCATGAGACGGGCGCCTGCGAGCGTTAAATAAACATCATATAAAATGCGTTATATTTCGTATAGTTTTTCTTGTACAGATTTGAGAATTGACTAATTTTTTCGCTCGCCAGAATCATTAAATTCCTCGCGTTCTGATTTTCGACGCTGTAAGGTCGGTTTCTTCGTTCCACGTCACATTTATGACTAAAGATAGCAATAACTTATCATAAAGTCATACCTATTGCTCAAACAAAATACACTCCAAGTCCCATGATATAACCACAGTTTCGGGGGTAGCCTCGCACTGGCCTTGTAGCTAATTCGGTACCCTCGAAACCTAAACAGTCAGGGCCGCCTGAACCGTTTCCAGTTGGAAAATTTAATATTGCGCAATATACTCGACTGAGTACTCGCGCGGTGCGTCCCTTCCGAAGCGAGGGTCGCATACGTCTCTCGCCCTGCCCCCTCAGAAACTGTGTGGGTCAGCAGTTCTAGAAATTGGTAAACTGAACAGGTTTCTGTGGGACCTCTTGTGTAAGATATATGGGGCATTATTTCTCAAGTGTACTCACTAAAAAATTCAAATTTATCCGATATTAGACAAATTTAGACAAAGTATTGCCCTATTGGATAGTAGTTTATGAGGAAAAAATTTGGTCGTCCAGATGAGTATTTACCAAGGGTGAGGGGGTGACAATTTTGGGATTTTTTTGGATACCGTCCTTTCGGTGACTTTTAATTCTTATAGGTTTTCTCTCGTCCTTTCCATTGATCATATGCATTTTTTGATGAAAAAAAATTCACTTTAAAGAATGAGGTGTTGACAGAAAAAATGTGAAGGAATTTTTTTTCTAATTTTTTGCCAATAAGTTCCATTACTTTCTCCTATTTCATACATTTTTTACCCTACTGCTAATTGTTAAAACCATTTTCATTCGTTCACAAAAATTAATTTTTATTGAAGCTTCTATGTTTTCGCTCGCTTTTTGTGTTTTTTTTTCTCGCCACTTTTTCATGTCCCGACTTACTTGAAGCAACACATCGTGATGCACATCGTAATGCCAATTACGAAGCATATCATTTTTCAAGCGTTTAAAGTAATTAAACTTTAATGGTTCCTAATATTTTTCGCAATATTTGAAATTCTGCAATTTTGAACGGTGAAAATGATAGTGATTTTTTGTACAGAAATCGCATTTTTTAGTAAAAAAATCTATCCAATCGCTTCAATTCTCACTTGATACTATATGATATTACACTTATTAACATATACTGATATGAACATAATAAAATCCTTATGTGAATTATTACATATGAGAATTTTATATTATTGATTCATGTTATAAAGTAATTATATTAACGAATCTCCATTTACAGAAAGAAAAAGATATTTGTTTCTTCCAATTGTGTCTTCAATTTATATATATTGTTGGTTGCGACAACTAATTCTATAGGCAAAGTAACTAACCAGTTTAGTGCGGCAACAATTCGCCGTTAGTAATCCTACATACTTTATGCTAGTAAGGGTATCAATTGTAGTCACAACAAATAAAGTAGTCACAATTACCACCAATTTATTTTCTGAGAAATAAAAGTAGTGAAAGTTACAACCCAGATAGCCCAAAAGACTCCGTGAAGATTTCTTGAAACTTGCAATCGAAGGTTGGGAATATTGCATTAAAACGTTAGGGTAAGTTTCGGTCAATCAAGAAATTGTCTGCTTGTGAGGGAATGTTGCACAGCATGTTTCAGGACAGTTTGACGCCCCTAATATACCACCACACACACGTATCACGATTACTTCCTATATTTATGAAAAAAAATTACAAAAATTTTAATTATTTTTTGAGTTTTATGTTTTTATAAATATAGAAAATAATCATGAGCCGAATGTCCCACAGAAAATTACTGCGCTTCAAATTAAGCTAAAGGAATTGTTCAAACTGTCCTGAAACTCGCTGCGCGAAATGCCCTCACAAGCGGACATTTTCTTGATTGACCGAACCTAACCCTAACCTTTCATTGCAAGATTCCCACCTTACAATGCAAGTTTTGGGAAATCTTCGCGGAATTTCTTGTGCTACGTAGGAAGTTGCCTTCCTTGATGACATTGGCAGAACTGGAAGCTGAGTAGTGCTGCCAACATTCGCACCAAAATATCGCGTTATGTTCTTCATCGTCGCCATTTTCATCTTAACCTTTATGCAAATTGTGCAGTAGTGAAGACCGTGAAGACTATCGCATCGATCTGAAGTTTTTAATAGACCCAATGGGCATGTCGGACTATTTTGACATGACGTCTTATCAGGAATTGGTGCCTACAGGAAGTTTTCAGGACCTCCTGTGTCCACTAATAAGATGTTATAGTAAAATCTACTATAATTTCAATATTGAGAATTACTACCTTCGCAGTAATCTACGAACTAGTAACTTTAATAGTAAAACTTTCTAGTTTTAATAGTAATGACAACTAATTTGAATGGTGAGGATTACTATTTTAAGTAGTGAAATTAACTAGTTTATTTGTGTTGATGAAGAATTTAATAGTAAGACTACCTAATCGAAGCAGTAAGGACAACTGCTACCAATCTGGCAAATAAAGTAGTAGCACCAAACAGTTAAATAGCAACCACATATATTACAAACTAAAGTAGTTGGTCCTTCTGCTTTGTTAGCTGTCCCAACCAACTATTTTTTTAGTGCAGTACTCAAAATAAAGTCATGCTATTATGTCCCTAGTATAGAGCCTTGTGGCACTCCATTGTCAACGTTAGCACTGGATGATTTCATATTTTCCCATTTTGTATACTTTCACGAAATACTGACTGGTGTTGCGTGATAAAAATTTTTTTTTGCAACACTGTACGGGAAGTTCTCAGTATATGCACAAAAAAATGAGCAGAAAATGGTCGATTCTTGATGAAGTCAAAGTGTGCGGGAATCATAACATTCCCGCACACATGCGGGAATGTTGACCATCAAGCATACTTTGAAGGAAAGTGTGTATCTTCTGTATTCCACGCACGGAAATTAAGGGAACCGCTAGTTTCTGATTGGTCGCAAGAATTATCACAACCAATCTGAAGCCACCGGATGCGTGATTCAACAGTGTAAGCTGCCATTGGTCAAAATTTTACGCGCGCGATTCAAAATCGCCAGATTGCAGCCAATTGCAGAACTTGTCAGCTTTTCTTTTATTTTTTTGTTGTCAGAATTTCGTCAGCTGAGAAGTTGACCGTTTATGTTAATTTGCCTGGTGCAACTTCGTGTATCTTTGGGAAGCTTACGTTTGAGAGAGTCGAGTGTAAATAATTTTAGTTCGTTTTTTTTTCCTCTCGGGGGGCTTCGCCCACCAAACCCCCCACGGGGGCTCCGCCCCTCGGTCCGCCGGGGCCCTGCCCCGGACCCCGTCCTCCCCCCAACAATCTTATTACCTACCAGTACTTCTTATGTCACGAACTTCCCTTTACAGGGGTTACAAACAATAGTATAACTTTTTCATTTATGGGTAACGTATTGATTGGCCGAAACTTTTCTCCCCTATTTAGATTTATTACTATTGGAATAGATGTAATAACCAATTCTTTCCAGTTTTCTGGAAGCTCGCCTGCTTTTAGACTGATTAATGATGTTCACATATCCATTTCCTAAATACTTCAAGCTTTCAATCAAAATTAACATACTTTTACCATTGACACTACCCCCTTTATCTTTCATTTTACCCAGGATATTATTCAACTTCAATATATGTCCATTGGTTGGAATTCAGTTATCTGATTTCCCGTTAATTCAAAACTGTAGTGTGTACTTTCCCTTTGAATATTTATAGAATCAATTACTTCTTGCGCATCATTAAGGAAGACTCAAATGGAGTGAGAAGGTATGTAAGAGTGTACGCGTGACAATAAGACTTATTTCTTATTAAGGAAGCGGAAATAAATCTTTTATATAAAAAAAAAAACAAATTCAAAGTCCCTAAGTCTGTTTGCCCTCTATTAGAATATTGATCCAAACAATACCCTTTAGGTTTTATTCCTGTCCCAAAAATACCTTTCCACTAACCAAATTAGGATGAAACTGACGTTATAACTGAACTCTTTACCATACGATAACTTGGCTAATTATTTTTGATCCATCATCTGAAGGCAATTGGCCATTTATATCGGATACGAGTTTCACCCGCAAAATACGTTCCTCACAGAAAGTTGGTTGTTGGGCGTATACTCCATACAATAAAAAATACAAAAAATAGAGTAGCCTCGGAATGGTTCGAAACTTTGGTTGACTTTAGGCATGCATCAGGTGAAGGTGAAGATAATGTTCCAGGCGATGAATGGAGACTATAAGGTACTTGAAATGCTAGAGCGGTGAATGATTTCAAGGAAAGACAAATACGAGAAAAAATGCACGTAAGGAATCTATGTATTTCATGTGTACCTGAAACAAATAAGAAGGGAAGCAACATACAGAAAATGGGGAGTTAAAGCGCGGACTTGAACTGTGGTCAGGAGTACATAAAGAATTACATAGTTACCAAAAAGCCGGTCTGGTTATGAATGAGAGAGCTAAGCAGCATGTTAAGGAGCATAAATTTGTATCTCTCAGATTGTTGTCCTTTAGAATAAACCCGTGCAGAAATCGTCAAGTGTCTTCCCGGTCCCAGATTTGGGCCAGGCTGGGGGCCCCTAGCATGGATCTAGCTCGAATTTTGCAATGGCTCGAGCTTGGGCCCACCTAGTGTCAAAGTTCAGAAAACTGACGACAGATGGCGTAGTACTATTCTCTTTGTTTAATCATTACTTGCGAGTGTCGAGTGTAAATCCTTACAAAGTGGCGAATTTTGTATAAATAAAAATTCGTAAAGTATCTTAACCAGTAATTTGAGATCCAAACTGAACTTATAAATTTTGCGTGACTGATTGAGAATAGTGGTGATGGTGCTGATTGATGATGGTCGATGAACAAAATACAAATCATCGTTGAAATTAAATTGATAAAAACGCCTAAAATAAAAAGCACTCTAAGAGTCTGGAGGCATCGAGCACTCGGCAGTATCCCATATTTACGCGGTGAAAGTGCAAGTAAGTACTTATATTAATTCTGCACAATATTTTCACATTATAATATTACACGTGACTTGTAACCTCAAATTGAGAAAGCTTTTTCGTCGAATTATCTAGTGTAAATATGTTGTTAATTTATGCAATGACGTTCAAAACTTTAATTTATAAAACAAACACGGCGGACGTAAATAAAAAAATTATAGTATATAAATGATGATGACGCAGAAAGGTGGTAGAAAGTTTAGGACGCGCAAATCGAATGAGTGATTTTATGAATTGACGTTTTCATTTTTTTTATGTTTAAATATTGCATATTCATTTGTTAACTTCAAACTTGAATGAAAAATATTCCTCCTTAATTTCGACTTTTAATTTAAAAATTAAAAATGGCTAGGAATCGATAATAAACTAGGGCCAAGCCTGGGCCAGGCTGGGCGATCGAACCTGGCCCTGGCCAGATTTGGCGTTTCATTCCAGCTTGGCCCAGGCTAAATCGCCAGGCCAGGGCCTAGTTTTGCCAAGCCTGGGCCCTGTTTGGGCCATGAACAAATTTCTACATTAGGAATCAGAAGATTATTTATCATAGCATATTACACCCCAGTTGATGACAAAAGGAGGGAGGTAAAAGACGCCTTCTCAGTCAGTTCAAAAGATACTATGGGCAGTTGTGATCACGGGGAAAGGATAATTCTGCTAGGAGATATGAATGGTTGGGTTGGAGTCCAACCCGAGGGTACGGAAAGGAAGCTAGGTAATTTTGGAGATCTAAAAGCAAACTAGACAAATAACGCGCTTGCATTATTTTATTGCCCTGTTGCTGAGGCGATAGCCGCAGTATTATTGACTTCGTTGTTGCGGATGAAAGACTAAGGGAGCTAGTAAGAGATACAAGGGTAAATAGAGGTTCTGAATGTGAAACGAATTATTAAATTTAAGTTTCAAAAATTAACTTTAGGCAAGAATAAAGAAGAAAGCGAACTAAAAAGACGAAACGGACGATTATTTTCAGATTTTAGAGGGAGATGATACTAGGACCTATACTGAATATATTCGCACTATGAACATGTCCCGAAAGCCACCAGCAGTGATTATATTCTATGTTTAAGATGACGTATAACACGTGCGCTTGTAGCAATCATTAACTTTCGATGCGTTTTTCTCAAAAAGCAGTTTTTCGACTCACTCTTCAACTTAGCGGTTCAATCTTGCTCCTAAAACGCTGAAAATTTACAGCGCTATATGAGTTTATACAAAACTCCATACCGGCCGTAACGGACCTTTTCATGCGGATGCCCAGATATAGAGGGGCATGTACAATATTCCAGGAAGAATGACTGGGGAAGCCTGAAATTAGAAAATTATTATAGTGACAAGAGCAGAAAAGCGAAAAAGGAGAAGAAAATGCAAAATGCTGTCGATGGAAACAAGGAATTATTTTTTTTGGTGATTGTACGAGTTATATCAGGAAAGGAAGTAGTAGTACAGAATGAGTCGAAATTTGGAATAGAGCGGGTGAAATGTTATGAGATACGGACGGAGCAGGAGGCGGCTGTAGAAACCCTTACAAGAAAATATTCGAGGGTGTAGCTATGAAGCAGCACGTCTGCGACACACACAGAAGACGATACGTTGGAAAACCCGGTTGAAAGAATTAGTGTCTCTGAGATTAGCGACATAATTAAGAATTTTAATAATGGTGAGGCTGCTGGTGTAGATAGTATTTACGCTAAGATGGTTAAATACGATGGAGAATATGTACTTCACAGACTGTGCGAGTTGATAAATTTATGTATCGAGATAGCGTAAGTTCCAGAAAACTTGAAAAAGGCGATTCTCGTCTCAATGGGATGGGGTCAATTTTGCACGTAGCAACTTTGCACGTGCCCAACTGTGCACGTCGATGGCCAGACGGACAACTGTGCACGTCGTTGGTCAGACGGACAACTGTGCACGTCTAAATTTCGACGTGCACAGTTGTCCAAGTACCATCTGTGCACGTGCACAGTTGTCCAAATGACAACTGTGCACGTCGAAATTTATACGTGCACAGTTGTCACTTGGACAACTGTGCACGTGCACAGATGATACTTGGAAAACTGTACACGTCGAAATTAAGACGTGCACAGATGGACTCCTGTGCACTTTAACGTGCACAGATGTCACTTGCCCAACTGTGCACTTTAACGTGCACAGATGTCACTTGCCCAACTGTGCACGTTCATGTCCTTACGTAAGGGTTTATACGAGGGTGATCCTTTGTATCTATGTATGATAAATTTTTAACAGTTAAAATTATTCAATCCTGGTGAATGGAGCGTATTAACTTTCTTAATGTTAGCTTGAAAATATTTTAAATATTATTTTTAAGAAATTATTCTTTTCAAATTATTAAAGATATATGAAAATCTCTCATTGTTCGACCTGAATGCCTGCAATTTGCTGAATGCCTTGCTTTCTCTGAATCCCTTGAATTCTCTGAATTCCTTGAAATCTGTGAATTCTTCGAATTTTCTGAATTCTTTGAATTCTCTAAATTCCTTGAACTCTCTGAATTACTTAAATTCTCTGAATTCCTTGAATTCTCCAAACACCTTGAATTCTCTGAATCCTTGAGTTCTCAGAATCCTTGAATTCTCTGAATTCCTTGAACTCTCTGAATTACTTAAATCATCTGAATTACTTGAATTCTCTGAATTCTTTGAATTGACTGAATTCTTCGAATTTTCGGAATTCTCTAAATTTTCCGAATTCTTTGAATTCTCTGAATTCTTTGACTTCTCTGAATCCTTGAACTCTCTGAATTCCTTGAATTCTCTGGATTCCTTGAATTTCTTAAATCTGAAGAATTCTGTGAATTCCTTGAATTCGTTAAATTTGTTTAATTCTCTGAATTCCGTGAATTTGTTGATGTTGTTGAATTCTTTGAATTCTCTGAATTCCTTTAGTTCGTTGAGTTCCTTCAATTCGCTGAATGCCTCTAATTTGCTAAATGCCTTGCTTTCTCTGAATTCCTTGAATTCGTTAAATTTGTTGAATTCTCTGAGTTCCTTGAATTTGTTGAATTCGTTGAATTCCTTGCATTCGCGGAATTTCTAGAATTTGCGGAATGCCTTCAAATTTGCTGAATGCCTTGCTTTCCCTGAATCCCTTGAATGATCTAAATACCTTGAATTTTCTAAATTCCTTGAATCCTTTGAATTCTTTGAATCCCTGGATTCTCAGAATTTCTCGAATTCTTTCAATTCTCTGAATTAGTTGAGTTTTTTGAATTTCTTGGATTCGCTAAATGCCTTCAATTTGCTGATTACCTTCAATTCTCCGAATCCCTTGAATCCTCTGAATGCAAGAAATTCTCTGAATTCTTCGAACTCTCTGAATTAATTAAATCCTCTGAATTCCCTGAATTCTCTGCATTCCCTGGATTCGTTGAATTATCTGAATTACTCAAGTTTGTTTAATTCCTTCAATTCGCTGAATGCCTCCAATTTGCTGAATGCCTTTCTTTCTCTGAATCCCTTGAATTCTTCGAATTCTGTGAATTCTTCGAATTTTTTGAATTCTTTGAATTCTCTGAATTTCTTGAACTCTCTGTATTACTTGAGTTGAACCCTCACTTGAGGACATAAACGTGCACAGTTGGGCAAGTGACTTCTGTGCACGTGCACAGGTGGGAAAGGGACATCTGTGCACGTGCACAGTTGGGCAAGTGACATGTGTGCACGTGCACAGTTGGGCAAGTGACATCTGTGCACGTGCACAGT